>JAADXX010000289.1:0-32125 GCA_023338025.1 Phytopythium oedochilum | reverse complement strand
ACACGGCTTGCAGTCGAGGATTGACTTGGCACCGATCTTGTCGTTGTATGTGCCCTTGGGGCACTTGGCCGTGCAGTCGCTCGACAAGAGACCGGGGCTATCGCCGTAGACGCCTCGCGGGCAGAACTCGCACTCGCCCACGGTCGTTCCGGAGCCTGTCGGGCGGTACATGCCTCGCGGACACGGCTGCGGGCTCGGCTGGACACCCTGGTACAAGCGGCCTGCAACCATCCCGTCTTGCTAATAATACAGGCAGCGACATGAAGACGCGCGGCAAAGAGAAACGCTGGCGTTCGCTGTGTCAAGACGGCAGGCGCGGCGCCAACACGGACGTTATACGCCGAAGAGGACAGACTGCGCTGGTCGACGGATGCGACACCCCACAAGCGTGTTAGTACTGTGATGGAGCATGATGTCCACCGAGGACGGTCTCCATGCCGCAGTGATGCGATAGGAATTTCACGACCTACCGAGCAGGAGGAGGCAGTTGAGCAGCGCGATCACGCCGACGATGGCTACCCGCTGGCTGTACTTGGCGGCAGCGGTCTCCGTCGTCCGCATCGCTTTCATGGGTCTCGAGAGCAGTGAGATATGCTTGAGCTCACTCGCAGTCGCGCTTCTCGATCAGACTGGAACAGAGAAACCCTGGAATGAGACTGCTGTAGGCAGGCACCAAGCGGTCGGAATGGCATGGTCTCCGTAGAAGAAGGATCGCCTTGCTCTCACTCTACAGTGGTTATTGTTACCCCCGGCCCACCCTCGTCGCCAGTGGGCAATTATAGTATGCGATCCCCATTCTGGCAGGTAGCTATGGATAGCCAAGGTCCACAGCATGGCTTGCATGCATGCGATGTGGAGCAGGATTCGTGCCGTTGCATCAGTTGAAGTTGCCATCTGGCTCACGCTAGCGACATGTCACATTTCCAAGCTGAACCCATGTCACTATCTCGACACAGTGACATTGACAACGACACGTGATGATGCTCAATCTGCCGTTCTTCCTTCATCTCGAGACCCAAGAAGCGGTCGCCGGATCGCTCTCTCTCTCTCTCTCCTTCCTCTCCACCACCTCCACCCCGCCCGCCATGGCGCGCGCGCTGCTGATGATGAGCAGCGATCTCGAGCGCGCGTTCGCGGACGCGCAGAGCGGCCGCGTGCGGTTCGTCACGGCCAAGATCGAGGGCGAAGCGTTCGTGCTGGCGGGCTCGGCGCCGGCCTCGAGCGACCCGCACGCCGACTGCGCGCTGCTGACGAGCGGCGCGGGCCCCGCGGCTTTGCAGGCGGGCGAGGCCGCCTTCGTGCTGCTGTGCCTCGACGTGAACGTGGCGGCGCTGCGCTGGGTGCTGCTCGCGTTCGTGCCCGAGAGCGCCAACGTGCGCGACAAGATGCTCTACTCGTCGGCGCGCGAGTCGCTCAAGAAGCAGCTCGGCATGAACTACTTCGCGGGCGAGTTCCACGCGACCGAGCTGGTACCGTGTAGGGATTGTACACAGCGACGCGATGCTCGAGGGGCTAACGAGAGGGCGTGTCTGCGCAGTCCGAGGTGACGTGGGAGGGCTTCCAGAACGCTAAGAAGAAGCAGGCGGCCGACGCGCCGCTGTCTGAGACAGAGAGGCTGCTCAAGGAGACCTCGTTGCTGGAGCGCGACACGAACGTCAAGTCGAGCGCCATGGGCGTCATCCCGTTCGCCATATCGCAGAACCTGCGCGAGAAGCTCGCGCTCTTCCGCGACACCAAGTTCGACTGGATCGCCATGGTACCAAGCGCGCTGGCTGCTTGATACGGTGCTTTGATGCGCACGCTGCTGACATGCTGCATTTGTTTCCCTTCGTGGCGTCCAAGAAACTGAGTACAGACGACGAGACTGTCGAGTCGTCCAAGAGCCTGGAGCGTGTCGACCTGCTGGACGTGCCCAACGTCGTGGAGCAGCGCAACCCGAGCTTCGTGGCCTTTCGGTGCCACCACAACGGCTCGTTAAAGCCCACGCTAGGTGCGCAAGGAACTCTCCTCCTGCTTTATGCGTCTACCAGCTCCGTTCTCACAGCGCGTTGTATCGTGCAGTGTTCCTCTACGTCTGCCCGGAAGACGCTCCTGTGCGGCTGAAGATGGTCTACTCGACCTGCAAGGCGACGGTGTTGGCCGCGACTTCCGAGCTCGGCATCGAGTTTGAGAAGACGGTGCGTCTTGCTCACAGCTATCGCTCCAAGGCTTGTTGAGGACGCGTCTTGACGCTCGAGTGGTCGTGATGGTGGACTGGCCGTAGGTGGAGGTGAACAGCCCGCAGTCGATCGTCGAGGACATTCGGTCGGAGCTGGCGCCGCCAAAGACCGAGGAGGAGCTCAAGCCCAAGGAGTTCTCCCGCCCCGCAGCTCCTGGCAGAGGACGGGGACGCGGCCGTGGCCGTGGCCCTCCCGGCTCGTCGTTCGCATAGTTTGGCGGCGACTCTTGCAGCTAGCGGCGACACGATGACTCCGTGGAGTGCGCCTAGACGGAGCATAACGAACAACCCAGTGCTCCTCGAGACCAATACTAGCATCTAGCGCCGGGGTCATACAAAGAAGCCACGGGTGCAGATCAGGAGCCGATGCGCGCCGCACCTCTCATCGTTGCGACGGCGCGGCTCCGTCGCTCTGGGTCTATTTATCTGCGGCCCTTCTTCTTGCCCTTCTTCTTGCTAGCCGTCGCAGCCGTGCCGGCGCCACTGGCGCTCGCGGCCTGCCGCGCCTCCTCGGCCTCCTTCTCGAGCCGCTCCTTGCGCGACTGGAGCTTGGGGATGAGCTCCGCCATCTTGAGCATCAGGTGCTTGCCTGCGGGGCATATAGGGTGAGCGAGTTATCATCCACGCACGCACGCACGCACGTGAACATGCATGCTGCCTCGTGGATCGACGTACGCGTGGGGAAATCCGGATTCTCGGCCGACCCGTCATCGCGCACGAGACGCACGCGGATGCGGCCGTTCACCATCCAGTCGCGCGCGTACTTCTTCCCTGGCTGCGATCGACGCGACAAGAGCCGTCAGCCCACGCGCGCCGCCGCTACCTCGACAGACGGAGAAGGAGCGGGACGCACCTCGAGCGCGTGCGGCAGCTTGAGGTACGTGCACACCTCGGACATTTCGGCGGCGATGGGGTCCTCGCACGCGAGCTCCTTGGGGATGCGGCGCCCCTGCTGCACCGTCTTCTTCGAGTTGATGTAGTTGGGGTAGAACGTGAAGAAGCGCTCGACCGGCGAGCCCTCGGCCAGGCCGTACGCGTACACGATCTTGGGCAGCACCGGCACCATGGGCATGGGCGGCATGCCCGGCATCCCTCCCATGCCCGGCATCCCGCCCATACCCGGCATCCCGCCCATGCCCTGCATCATCTCCATCATCTTGGACATGTCGGGCATGCCGCCGCCGCCGCCACCACCGCCCAGCATGTTCATCATCTGTGACATATCGGGCATGCCGCCGCCGCCGCCGCCCATCATGTTCATCATTTGTGACATATCGGGCATGCCGCCGCCGTTCCCGGCGCCGCGCTGGCGCGTGTGCACGCGCGAGCCGCCCGACGGCTCCATCTGCACCGCGTTCGTGTCATAGCGCTCGCCCGCCACGTTCTCCTTGGAGCGTCCCTTGCGCGACATGGTCGCCACCGAGCGCTTCGCGTCCGCCTCGCGTTTTCGCCGCTCTGTTGGTGTTGGCGGGCGAAAAGGGGGAGGCGATGATCAGCGTAACCCGACCGACCAGGGTTATGCGGGACGCGCAGCGGGAGAATCCGATGAAGTACGATCAGGGTTTTGGCCAATCAAATGAAAAATCAAATTTTATTTTGTCCAATCCACGATTTAATTTATCCACCAATGAGAATGCGAGGAATCGTACAATTCCTGGCATTCTGATTGGCCGAGAAAATGGATACAGTAAGTTTTTTTTTACAAATACAAAAATCAAGTCATATAGATAACTTTCTATCAAAACTCCAAAGGTTTGGAGATTTTATTTTCACCACAATCATTTTACATGATTGGTAGAAAAGAAACTGATAATACTGATAAATAACATAACAAGATAAATCGTATGATTTCATTGGCCGAGAAAAAAGATACAGTTAGTTACTTATTGTCTACAAGCATCAAGTGAAATAGATTACTTTCTATCAAAAATCAAATCGATTTGATTTTTTATAGCTAACTACACAAATTGGTTTGATTGGCTCGCGCATTTTGACATATCGATTTTTATAGCTAACTACACAAATTGATGTGATGGGCTCGCGCCTCTTATTTAGCTGATGACGACCGAGACGAAGTCGCCCGTGACAATGTCGTCGTTGAGCAGCACGAGGCGGTCGGGGCAGAGGTAGCCGCCGCTGTTGGCGCGCGCGCAGAAGTCCGACTTGAGGCCCTCGCTGTTGACGGCCATGACACGCACGAAGTAGGTCGCGCCAGAGTCGAGGCCCGAGACGAGCGCCGAGGTGGTCACGACGCTGCGCCAGTCGTAGCCGCTAAAGTCGCTCGACCTCGCCCACTGCACGAGGTAGCTCTCGAAGGGCGAGCCGCCGAACACGACGTCCACGCTGCCGAACACGGGGCAGCTCTGCGGGATGATCAGCGACCCGGAGCACGGCATGAGGTGGGCTGGCACGCGCGGCAGCTGCCACGAGATGGCGAGCTCCCCAGCGTTGGACGACTGGGCCGCGAGCGTGTGCGGCTTGCCGGGACGCGTGTTGACCGGCACGAGCGACGCTGGCGTCGCGGTTTGCGGCGTCCCGGAGCCCGCGCGGTTCACCGCCAGCACGCGCACGTAGTAGCTGGTGCCGCTCGTGAGCAGCGTGATCGTGTACGACCGCTGCGTCACGTCCGTGATGCGCGCCGCCGTCGAGTCCACGGACAGCGAGTCAAAGCTCGCGGACACGTCCCACTGCACGACGAAGCCGGTGAGCGCGTCGCCGCCGTCGTCGCTCGGCACGCTCCACTGCACCGTCAACATGGTTGACGTCGTCACGCCCAGCGTCACTCGCGTCGGTGCCCCCGGTGTCGTGTGCGGGTTGAGTGACGCAGGCGATGAGGGCTGGTACGTGCCGAAGCCTTGCGAGTTCCTCGCGCGCACACGCACATAGTACGGCGTGCCTTTGACCAGTCCGCCGATGACGGTGCTGTACGGTGCGCCGCCGCTCAGCAACGTCACTAACTGCGTGCCGGTCCCAACAGAGAAGGCAGCGTCGAGAGCCCACTGGACCTGATAAGCAACGATTGCGTCGCCTCCGTTGTCGTCCGGCGGGTTCAAGAGTACCACGAGTTCCGAGACGGACGCAACTTGCAGCGTCACGCCCGTCGGCGCTCCTGGAACAACCATCGGCTTCTGAGGACTGGCCGCCAGCGCCGGAAGGGAGAACCCCACCTTGTTGTACGCGAACACACGCACATAATAGAGTTGGCCTTTGTTGAGAGCTCCCACAGACGGAATCACCTGGCCGACACTCGAACAAGCCGGGTTGCTGATCCCTGCGGTCAGCTTGGTCGTTACGACCGTGTATGTGGCCCCATTGCAAGTGGAGAGAGACGGCGTCGTGCCTGCGGCACACGAGAGATAGTTGCTCGTGTCCGCTTGCAGGTTGAAATCGTCGCCCGTGTCTTGGAAAGTGATCGTCCACGTGTACCCGCCGTCTGTATCGGCAGTTGCAGTCCTAGCGACCTTGACACCGTTACTCAACGTGGAAAAGTACTCGAGCTTGGACTGCACAGACCCAGAGAGCTCGCGCCGACGTGGACTGAAAGTCGCCTGGCTGTCACATACATCGGAACATCCGGTGCACGGCGTACAAAACACGTCTGTGGTCGTGGGGTCGCCGCCAATCTCTTGGTCCGAGGTCGCAACGGCGTTCCACGGGATCGGCTCAGACGTAAGCACCAAGTTGCGACGCGTGAGCTTCAAGTTGAAGAACCCACTCGCGATTGGGTCGCCAGCGGCGGAGCGATACGTCCGCACTCGCCACACTGCAAGCGTTGGGGACGTCGGGCACCACACGTCTTGCATCCCTCGGTTCTTGAACAGCGGCGACGGGTCGTACTCGACACGGTACATCCACACGCTGGCACCGCCGTCGCTCGTCGGAGAGTCCCAGTACGCCTTGAGCTGCGTCGCGACGCCAAAGTTTACGTCGACTGCAACGTTGGTTGGCAGCTGAGGCACTTGGACGGGAGGTACGACGCTCGAGGGCGAACTACGAGCTCGAACTCCGAGTCCGAGAGCATTTTTGGCTGTCACTGCCACGAAATACGTTTCTCCTGGCGTGAGCCCCGTGATCGTGTACGTGAGCGTATTCGAGTCAATGGTCTCGTAAAATCCGTACTCTACTGCACGCTCGCCAATGGAGGCAGTAGTAGCAACTTCGCCTGTGTATCCTGTCCAAGTACGACCAGTACAGAACACCGCGTCGTCGCCAGGATAACATGGTACCCCTTCACCGTTGACAGCGTTGTCACCATCCTTGATGCCAACAAACGCCGTCGCGGGGGTTACCTTGGACGCGTCTACCGTCAGCGCAGGCGCGTTTCCAACCACAGAGTCAAACGTGATGGTCCATACGCGGCCATTTGTCGGGTTTAGCCCCGCTGTCAGAGGGACCGCAACGCTAACTTGCCCAAGTGTGGGCAGCTGCTTCAGGCACTGCTGCAAAACCTCTGCACTTGCCGTAACGGGAATGTAGCTCGACCACGCAGACCCCTTGAAACTGAAGCGGAAGAAGCCACCAACAGGGGTCACCCCACTCGCCGAGACAACCAGCACTTGGATCTCGCGCGAGCCCGGAAAGTTGGCCTCCGGTGGGACCATCACGCCCGGAACAACCTCGGTAACACTGCCGGTCACATCGGCACCACCATTGACAGTTCCCAAATGGAAGCGAATCATGGGCTGATCGCCAGGGTTTACGGTAGCCGAGGCAAATGTGACGCTCCACTGATACCCAAGGTTTGTGCTCACTGTGGAGCGAGACACTTGAACGTGGCCGACGACTTGCACACCGTTAACTATAATGTTCATGAGTGCGCTGCGCAGATTTTCAGGCGCAACATTGTGCGGTAGATCACCCGTTTGGCGGCCGCCGAACGATAGTCTGAACTTGGCATCTGTTGGCGCGCTCGACCATTTGAGCTCGATCAGTTGTACTTCAGGTTGTGAAGCGGTACCACGCCACCATTCTACCTTGTAACTTGTCAGTGGTAGCCCACCGTTGCTAACTGGTCGCTGCCACGTCACAGTGGCCTTCTGAATGGGAACTGTCGACACCGTCACAGTACTCACCTTCACATTAACAGGGGCGTCTGGCGAGCGCGTCGGTGCCAAAGGGTTTGGGGCGAGTGTTGCTCGGCTGTACCCAATCGAGTTCTTCGCTTTCACTTGAACAAAGTAGCGAACACCGTTTGCGAGCCCTGCCAACGTGTAGATGCGAGTGCTTGCGCTGTTAGCAATAAGAGCGGGGATGTCCCCAGCCGCCACTTCGAGTGGCACGCTCTTAGTTGCGGAGTCGAATGTCGAGACAGTGTCCACGTCGATCCAGTAGTGAGAAACTGCAGCTCCGTCAAGTCCCTGTCCATCACGTGTTGGTGGTTGGATGTGCACTTGCAGCGAGGTTCCAGAAAACGGAACGAGTGCCACGGAAATGGGCGGATCAGGCACCTTATCTCTGGTAGTGGCCGAAAGCGGATAGCTCCACTTGCGGTTATCAGGCGGGTTTCCATCCAGCGCAATCTTTTGTACTGGCACGGAGTTGATCGCCGCCACACGCACGTAGTAAGTTATTGTCGTCGAGAGACCCGTGATCAGGTATCGGTACGGCGGCGAACCAGCCAGGAGCGAGCCCGAAATTACCGATGGTGCAAATGTGTAGTAATACAGCGCGTACGCCTTGCCTGAAAAGCTGGCGCACCCATGACCAGGGGTAACAGTCACGGTTAGACCCACCACAGCTTGCGCAACTTCCAGCACGCAGGTGTCATCTGCGACCGTAAAGCGTGTGCCAACCGTCATTCGTGTCGACACAAGCGAGCCAACGGACGTGCTCAGCACGTTTGAGTCCGAAAGAGTGACAGCACAGCTCGAGCAGATCGGCAAGCCGTGCTTGAACACAGAAACGACATCCCACTGCACAATGTACGCCGAGATGTCGTTGTTGAAGTTCGGGCTCACGTTGGTTGTTGCAAGTGCTGGGGGCGAGAAGAACACTTCGAGCTGCGTTCCCGACACAACCGCGAGATCGACGTTGGATGGAGCGTTGGGCACTTGACTGGGTGTCGCACTCGCTAATGGCGTCGCGGTTTCTCCCTTGCCATGTGCATTGTACGCGTCGACTTGAATGTAGTACTGCTGTCCCATTATCAGCCTGCTAACGGTTCCGGTTGGCAAGTAGTAGCATTTGCTACATGAACTGCCAGTAATGCGCACGCTCGCATCAAGGGGGTACAGGCGCGGTACCTTTGCACGCAAGTACGTTAACGCACTGTTACTCGGGAGTCGCAGCATGGTGACGGTCCAGACGTATCCCTTGGCCCACTCATTGATGCGCACTCTTGACTCTGAGCTTCCCCTGTACCCAGTCTCGTGCCCATTGAGGTCCCCAAGGTATAACCTTGATGCGTGAAGTGCCGACGAGACGTCGTCAGCACGCACTGTATACCACTCCCCTCCGACGCGAATCAAGTCCCCCGGTAACCCATACACCCCGCTTGAAAACACGCACGTCTCCCCAGTCGAGCACGCCACGTAAATCTGGCCGTTGACGACATCAACCAAACCTGGGAGCGGCTGAAACGACGGCTCTCGCGTTACGCCAGCCGTTTGAACTGTAGACAGGTCTTCCAACGCGTACCGAACCTGATATTCAGTTGACTCAGCGTTGAGAGATCTCGTGTACTCGCCATCGTATCCGATCTGAAATGTTCCACTCATTTTTGCGTCCGGTTGAGTGTTATACACGCCGTCAATCGATTTGGTAGCTACGTTTGCAACTGTAGCGCCACTGCCAGTCGATGGGGCTACTGTGAAGACAACATCGCCATGCACTTGGTGAAAGGTTATCGTGATTTCCGCAGGTGTTGTGGCAGCACATAGTGTAGTCTGAGAGACGCTGGACGTAGTCACCGCAATACCACCGGACTCCGTCTCGAAAAGTGCAATGAGGCTTGCCTCAAGAGTAGCTAGAGTTGCGCCAGCCAATACAGGTGTTGATGCAGCGACCGAGCTAAAATCAAGCTCATCTGTACCGAGTGCAGCCGATGTGCACGTGAACACGACAACCTTCTTGCGGAAATTGGTCGCGCCGGCTTGCGATCTGGCCACGGTAACTGCTGGATCACTGGGTGATAACAACGGAAGCAGCCCTTGGATCTGCGTAAACGTGATCAGAAATGAGCTACTTAAACTCATAGTTGTAGGCCCAGCTGGTAGCGCCGGCGATACAGACACCGCTCCAACAGACGCGAGCGACGACAGAGCCGCTTGCAAACTTGCCATAGTCGTTGTACCGACTGTAAGTGTTGTCGTGGATATTCCTCGAAACGAAAGTGTGAAAGTATCGCCAACGTGCATAGTGTCCGGGATAGTGAGCTGCTGAATTTCTGGGACAATTGGTGCCATGATCGCCGACCACGCCAAACTGGGAGCGCTCGTTGTGATGTGCTGCGTCTGGTACAACACAGCAGGGTCGGATAGAAAGTACTCGCGAGGTGAAGCAGCAAATGTGCTTGACGAATCCCAACGCACACGGTACTTCGTGATGGGGCTACCGTTATCTGTCACAGGTGGGTCAAACGAAAGCCAGAGCTGATCACCGACGGCATTTGATCCCTTCACAATCTCGCGAGTGAATGCAACAACTCCCTCGCCTGTGAGCATGCTTGCATTTGCGATTAGCAACGGCAAGTCACCAGGATTGAGCGCGTTATCCAAGAATGTGATAGCCCACTTGTAGCCACCTTCGCTATCAGCAACGGACCGAACAACGTCAAGCGCTCCGACAACTGCCAATGCCTCCAATTTCTCCTGCATCGATGATCCATCGCCACCCGAGTCGGAGACTTTTGCTGGCGCATTCCACTGGATTGATGTCGTTACAGAATTGAGATACGATAACGTGAACGAGCCTCCAATAGCGTTACCCTTGCGTATCTCGGTGACCACCACGTTGCAACCTGTGCCAACGAGTGAGCTTGTAATAAGCAGCGGCGGAACGTCGCCAACGAATTCCAGAAATGTAATTGTCCACACGTAGCCGAGTTGCGCAGACGGTTCGGACCGCATCACTTGGACACTTCCAACCCAGTCCATAGCTTCCAGTGCTAACTTCATGTCGGCTGCACTCGCATCGAAAGCTATTGGGGTTGACGCCTCAACCACGAACGATCCACTGAGGGTGTTACCGTCCGTTAGCGTTTCTGTCTCGCAGCCACTACCCGCGAAGCTTGTGAAGATCGAGTCAACCGCACAAATGAATAGAGGCAGGTTACCCTCTGAGTCCTTGAACGCGATAGTCCACATGTATCCGCCTTGTTCGTCAACTAGAGACTGTGTGACCAGAACGTTTCCAAACACCGGAAGTCGATCCAGATCGATTGCTAGTTGCTCAGCCGTTGCTGATGCGGCCTCGACAAACGTGTTGCCCACTTCAAAGCCGCCTTGATCAACGAACTCAACATCAACCGCTCCACTCACACCAATTTCCGTTAGTGCGTTGTTCTCTAGCGTCTGGAACGGAGTACACGTTTGCGCAGCGGGTGTCATTATCGCTTCCATCTTGTTGACTTTCCCGTATACGCCATTTCCAAAGAAGAATATCCGGTAGACATACCCATTTGGAGCACGAACGGCGTCCACAGAGCGCGTAACGAAAACTTTGTCGATGTTGTCCATGGCCATCAGTATTGATTCCATAGCGCGTGGGTCCGTCCCGCTTGGGCTGCGTGCCGGAGCATCAAATGAGATGCACGCAGTCGTTTGAGTACCACTGAGATGGTCGAAACTCAACTGATAGGAACCAGTCATTAAGGTCTTACTAGCGCTCACGATCACTTCTTGCACTGCTGTGTCTGTGCCCATCGCGACCCCCTTGTTCATATCGACTGTGATGCTAAAGTCGACGCCACCTGTGACAAATGCTGCACATCCAGGGCACCCGTGCCCAAGCGTATGAGCCTCCATCTGCTCAGTCTCTCCAGCGACACTGTTCCCGACAAATGTGATCGAGTAGATATACCCGTAATCATAGTCAGCAGTTCCATCACCATCACGGGTCACGCTGATGTCGCCAGGTTCAAGGGCATCCAATTGTAGTAAAGCCAATTCGACTTCGCTCGCTGTGGACATGTACGAGAGTTTACTCGTTTCGAACACACCAGCAGTGGTAAAGGGAGCAAATGTCCCTGGGGTCGTCCCATCTTCCACATAGCGCCGGAAACGAAGCGAAAATTCGCCGGCAGTGATGCGTGCGAGTGAGGATATCGTGATCGTCTGGATAGTTGGTACTCGGAATGCAAAGTTACCGCCGACGCAATTGCTCGAGAAGCAAGTGTCGGGCGCAGCAAATGTTCGAAGAGTCTGCACCTCGGGAATGGAGGCAGCCGATGTCGCGATCTCTTGGATCTCAGTGATGTGCGTCGCAGCGAGTCGGACCTCCTGCACTTCTGGAACGTACAGTGCGTAGCCTGCAACAGTATTCTGTGCCGCGGAAGCAGCGCTACTTGGAGTAACTGACGCCGCTGGCATCGAGAATGAGCCTTGCCCAATGTCGGTAGAAGCTGCGACGTGAGCGTAATACGAAATGCCAGGCAGCAAACTCGTGATAATGTACGAGTTGGATGCTGACCCACGAATAAAGTTGTCCATCACCACCAAGTTCCCAACAAGACCTTGCGTGTTCATGCCGAGCGCAGGTACGTCTCCAATTGTAGACGCGAATTTGATTGTCCAGAGAAAACCGTTCACCTTGAACACACTGAGTGTATCATCATCCGACAGGTACATCGCCGGTACCGTCGGCGATGTTTCGCTTGCAAATGGTAAAAGCTGCTTTTGCAGAGTCAAGGCACCGTTCACGCCTTCACGTAACGTCGATGCCACCACAGATGCAGTGCCGAAGGCAAAGTACCCATTTGCTACAACCGTCAACTGCGGAAGGTTACCAGAAACACCATTGCCACTGAAGTAAATGGTGTACAAGTGTCCATTCGGTGCAGCCGCTGCGTCCACTCGTCGTGTAACAATGACTTCACCAGAAGTGGTAGCTACTGCACTGCGGCGTAAGAGATCGATGAGCTTGGCTTCCATCGTCACTTCACTAGCATCCCACGCTATTGGCTGAGACTGTGTAGCTCCATACGCGAGCACATACGTGCCAGTCAATGGCGTGATGTCGTTCCCAGAGTTAACAACGGCTACTTGTTGGATCTCAAACTGCTCTTGCATGACACTGAACAACTGAGACACTGCGTATGCCACGTGAATTCCAGGCGATTCTCCATCGTAATATTCAGTCAGAGCAAATGCACCAGGAGGTTGCCCACCGTGAACTGGCGTTTCAACGAAGATCTCCGACGTCCCGGTTAGCGACACACATCCGGTGTAATCGATTTGCAATGGCGGTACGTCGCCCGTAACAACATCTCCGACAAAGGCGATCTTGTATATAAAGCCGCCAGGAGCCGCCACGGGTTGCACATCCCGCGAAACCAGAACACCGCCAACGCCGATAGTAGAGAGCCCATTGAGCTTAGCTTGAATCTCCGCTGCTGTCGAGGTGATGGCTAGGCATATGGTAGATTGGCCCATAAAGGAAAGTTTAAATGTTGGCGCTGGTACTTGGCTTTCTGCGTTCCTTATTGTTAGCTCTTGAATCTCGGCACTTCCACCAAGAACAACGCTTTCAATCATGGCTTTCCGTACGCTTCCACCGTCATGAACCCAATCTCTACCGCACAGCGAGGTTCTCTCGTCAAGAAGAGTTAACAGCGGCACGACTGCGCTTGGGTAGTCGAGAAAGTAGATGTCGTACTTGTATCCCGCAGCGCCACCTCGAACTGTCTCGACGATCAGGGCTGGATTCCCCCCTACAACCGGAGCGCATGGTGTCTCGCCAACATTTATCACCACCAATGGCTGCATGTCTCCGAGGACGCGACTATAGCCACCTGATATCGGACCGCGGAAGTTGACCAAGTACTCGTACCCAAATCCCCAGCTAGCGGTGCCATCTCCCGTCCGTGTCACGTTGATGTGGTCCCCAGGGTCACCAAAAGCCCCCAGCCCGTTGAGAGCAGCCTGTAAATCCTCCGCCGAGATACCATAGCTCAGGCAATTCGTTGTCATTGTCTCCCCATCCACTGAGAACATGAGCTGGAATAGTCCTGTATTGCCTGATGTCACCTCGGAGCTAGACGTCATACGCAGTCGCTGTATTTCCGTGATCGATTCTCCGCTGCCTTGTCGCGTAACGACTACGTCGCCTGTTGCGAGTTTCTGCGCGTCCTCTAGCTGCAATTCCAAATCGTTAGCTGTGATTCCCCAACGTAGGCAATCTGTAGAGCTCCCGGCTCGTTGAAGTTTGAAGTAGCCAGTTGAATCGATCACGTGTCCCGAGTTCGTGGTCAAAGTTAAAGTATGCTGTGCGATCTCACCACCATGCTTTATAACCTCGACCGTGCCTGTTACGGCCGCATTATTTGGCATCGTACCGCCACAAGCACCGCCGACAACGAACTGGAGAGTTCCCACGTCTCCTGAAACGGTGGCGCCCCGAAAGTACACTGTATATTGGTACCCTTTGTTGCCATTCGCGTCTGTCTTAGGGCCTTGCTGCACAACCTTGACATTAGCCCCAGGTATTGCCGCGTTTAGTGCAGACTTTACATCACTTGCGTCGGCGTTAAACGCCAAACAGGTCGTCTGTGCCATCGCGCCACTTCGTGTCAAACTCAGGCTAAATATGTCAGCAGTCTGAACAGCAGTCCACGTTGTAGCTGCCACGGTCACGCGCTGGATCTCTTGCCCGGAGTGTTTTATTTTGTATACGAGTCCATCGATACGTAGCATCATATCTGGATACAAGACCTCTGTTACGGCAGGGGTCGCTGTTTTCACCACTGGTGAAAGTACCGACACTGTCACGCGGGACGTCGCGACGTCCTTGGTAAACGGCCAGTCACCGTTGCTACCAACCAATGTATTGGCACCGACATACCCGACGCGAAACACGTCCCCGGGAGCAACAAACTGAGAAATATCACTCACACCCGTAATCGCGGCGCTTGTGCCGTCCTTTGTCACCATTGCGACGGCGTCAGGAATCTGCTGCGTGAGTAAATAACTTTGAGTCACATCCACTTTGCCGTATAACTGCATCGATTCGATGCCTTGCTTGATTGCGTTCGCAGAAGATGAGTATTGCAACGGTGGTGTTGTCTGGGAAGTAGTGTTGAGCATGAATGAACCCGTGACAGGGTTGGATCCTGCCTTACTCGTAACCACATTCACGGAGCGCTGACTCCCTTGAAGAGTCGACAGTGTGACAGACAATGGTCCAACATTACCACTCCCTGAGGGAAACGTCAAGCCACCGTACTCGCCGGTGACCTTCATGAATCGAATGCGCCACCGATAGCCTCCACGGGTTCCAGGTGCGTCAACTGGACGGTCATCCCATCCACCCGAGCATGTTGAGTCCGAGCATCCGGTGGCCGATGACGGATACTCAAATCGGTCAACCGTCACGCGACCAATTGTGTTCATCTCGTTAATCTTCCGCTCGAGTCGCTCCGGATCCTCGTCAAATGTCACTTGGCGCGGCCCGATAGTTGAGTGAAAGTCAACCAAAAAGGAGCCACTCAAGCCTCGAGAACCGGCAGTTACCTCAGTCACACTCACGCCTACAGCCGCAGTTGTGGTAGCTGCGGGTGACAGACTGACTTGAATGTCTGGGAGGTTGCCAGCGCCAAGAGGCGTGGAGCCCGGATTGGAAATAAAGTGGACAAGCCACGACATTTCACCATACTTGCCCTGGACAGTACGTTCGACACTAACCTTGCGTCCGATGTAGCTCCCTTGAAGCGTACGAACAACTGCATCAGCAGCAGCATTCCATGGAAGGACTATATTCATTCCCATGCTGGTCAGTCCTGTGGGATTCATACCAGCACAGCTCGTCGTTGTTACCGCTACCGTTGCTGCAGTAACGGTGCTGGCGACTTGGAAGATGCAACTCGGGTATCCAGCCAATGTGAAACGGTCGTTTCGCGACAAGTAGGAAGCAAGTCCCGAAGCGCTATTCGGATCGATCGCCATACTCTGAATATTGTTGCACACTGACGTCGAAGAAGCCAAATCACAGTTTGGGAGCAAGAAGAACTGGCCCACCCAACCTGGATCGCTTTGAATACTAAACGCGGTGAAGTCCCCGCGCAGAATCTGACCGTTCTGAGTTGTTGAAACCACTGCTGTAGGATGACTTCCATCCAAACCCGTTGTTGTTGTTGTCATTTGTGGCACGTTCCCGGGAGAATTGCACAGCCGGTCACCTGTTGAGGAGTACTCCACTTCTTCGCACGGCCCGTACACGTCACGTAAGAACGTGACAGACCACGAGTAACCGCCGGTCATAGGGTTTACTGCACTTCGAGACACCGCAACATCTCCGACGTTGGCCATTTTCTCCAATATCTCTTCCACCGACGTTCCTGTTGCACCACTTTCTGTGCGTGTTGCCCATGCGTTGTGCGCGATGGGAATGCTAGTCACGGAGCGAGCCACTGACATGCGTGGTGCCAAACCGGTGGTATCAAGTGTAACCGTGAACGTGCCCATAATTGGCCCGACTCCGCTTTGAACAATCGTCGGAAGACATGTCTGGCTGTTGTCATTCGCAGTCGTGGTGAGACCGTCTTTGACACACTCAAATACAAAGCCGCTCGCAGCCATCGGCCCGACATGGCGACCCCAAGTCTTGGAGTACCCAGTCTCAGGCCACACATCATCCCATTTCGCGCGCGCGCCCTTCCAGTTCCCAGCGATACCATTGGAGTGGTCGCTGGTTGGGTCCGCCCAGACCGATGAGTAAAACGTAATTAACCATCGATAGCTTTTCACCTGGAGATTTGCTGTATCGAGTGGTCCGACGCGGTCCACAAGTACACTGCTTGGTTTGATGGAGCTCAAACTATTTAGCTGGGCTTGCACAGCTGCCTTATCGGCCGAAAAAAGTATCGGCCCGGTGGAGTCGCCATTAAACGTGAGCTGAAATGTGCCACCCAGTTGGTTACCCTTTCGCGTCTCGACAACGACTGCTCTCACATTTGTGCCAGTCAACGCTGTGACCGGAAGTTGAAGCAGCTCCACATCGCCTCCCGTGGTTTGGTCTGTGAACTCAATCGTCCAAGTGAACCCCCGGGCTTGGGTTGCTGCAGATCGAGTAACAATAATGGAGGGAATGCCCAAATTGTCAATGAGGAATTGCTGAAAGTAGGCATCTGGTCCACTAGTACTGAGCGTTGTTGGGTCAATCGACGCAGCACCGATGGTGTAGACAATTTGTGAAGTCACACCCTTGAACGCGAATGTCATCGTCCCACCGACTTGGTTTCCATCCCGGCTTCCAGCGCTAGGATTTAACGGATTCAAGTAGTCTTCAACGGCAACGCTGGGGCTAGCCTGAGATGTAGTTGTGGCAGGATCAGCATCCACCAGGTTGGTCGCGTCGGATGTCATGCGTGGGATATTTGCGCGCCGGCTTGTAAATTCGATCTGCCAAGTAAACCCACCAGACCATTTGTTGGCCGTCTCTGAGTACACAGACCGCCTGACTGTCACAGCACCAAACACTTGTTCGCCATTACTCACAACGGCTTCAAGTGTTGACTTCATTTGTGCCTCAGATGCATCCCAAGGAATTGCCGCTGTCAAAATTGCTGCAGCCGCTGGATTTGACTCGAGGGTGAGTGCGAGTGTGAATGAGCCGGAGATTGTGCTTCCGATGGTTGTCCGTGAGACGGAACACGAACTGCTCCCACCTGAATTAGTGATGCCAATCGAAGATGTACCGCATTGCATCAGAGGAAGCGTTCCTGACCGCTTCCGGAACGTCACAGTATACACAGTCCCCACGAAACTATCGGTGATTCTTGCCGTCGCCGTGACAGTCACGGAGTTGATGATAGCGTTCAATAAGTTTTCGACCGAGGACGCAACTAATGGCTGCGTTGCTGAGCTTTTGAGCGGAATGCTCGCAACAAACTGTTTTGCCTTGAACAGTGCCAGCGTCTGACCAGAAAACGAGCTGCAGAGGGTTCCGACATCGCCTGATGCAACCGTTATTGTAGTTGCGGTGATAGGAAGGTTTCCTGCTTCGAACGAACATGCCCCTACCATTAACTTGTAGCCCGTCAGCAGAGGCAGCTGGGCTCTTAAGTCGGTGTTGACTGTAAATGTTCCCGTTGTCGCGTCAAAAGCCGTAACACAAGCCGAGCATAATCGATCTGCCACCGCTGGCGTACACTCTGCACTTACACCGGTACTCTCCGCTGGTCCCGAGTACGACTCGCAAGTGTATGTAAGGGAGAAAACCGAGTTTGCAGTGTAAGATACTTCATTGCCCTTCGTTGCCTCGGTTGCGGTTGTTGGAATTCCCCCAATTGTTGACGTCACACCGCTTATGGTTTTTGTTAGCGAGCTATCAATTGTCAGCGAAAGAACGTCTCCTGCAACTGCGTCGCCCGAGAATGTGATGGAGTACACGTACGTCAAGTCGGTATTCACCACGGTGTCCGATCTCGTTACGGTGACTGTGTCAATGTTGCTCAGTGCATCCAGGATTGTCTTCATTTTGGAGGCACCATTGGTCGGGTCGCTGTCCTTTAGAGATGCCAACAAGTCAGCCGAACGCTCGAAGGTCTTGGTCAAGGTGCAGTAAGTGCACACGCGACTGTCGAAAGACACAGTAAACGTGCCACCAATAACAGACGGATCCGTCCCCACGCCTGGAAATACAAGCGTGATGGTCTGAACTTCGTTGATCCGACTCGCACCAACTTGAACGCTCTGAACCTCCAGAACTTCAGGTGTAGTCGTCCGTACTGCCTGGATTTCGTTAATATCGTCGGCGTCTAGTCGAAGTTGCTGGATCTCGTTGATATCATTTGCTGAAGTTGTAATAGCGATAACCTCGTCAACAACTTGATCGTTGGTCGTTTGGATTAATTGAACCTCATCAACCCCTGTGAACTGAGTCCGAACCATTTGCTCTTCGTTGATCACTTCGACTGTTGCTTCGATGAACTGCTCTTCATTTACAACATCACTGCGTAGCATTATAGACTGCATTTCGCGGATGATTGGAATCGTAGTACTGGCACTTTCACCACTCGCAAAGTCCGCTTGCTCGTCCCATTCGAGTTGGTATGCCTTCAAGCTTGAGCCGCCATCAAATTGAGGGTTCTTCCATTCGGCTTTGACTGACGTTGAAGAAATAATACTCATCGTCAAGTCCTGCGGAGCTGTTGGCGGTTGGTTGGTAACAAGCACCGTTTTCGGCGATGTCGCGCACGGCGAACCGGCGCCTTTCGCGTTAAACGCGGTGATCCGGATGTAATACACCGTTTCTGGTGTCAATACGTCTGATCGAACGCCAGTGAGCGGGTCATCACCCCCGATAACGTACGATCGTACTGACCCTTGGACTAGTCCAAATGCAGCCGGCGAATCGAATGTACTCGAGCTATCCCACTCGATCATGTACTGTGTAATTGACAGCCCACCGTCTCCACCAAAATACGTTTTCTCCACTGACGACGCTTGCCATTCTACAAGAATTGCGTAGCTGGATAGCACAGTTGCAGTCGCAGACTCAACCTTACCGGGTGTCTGGTCAAATGGGATCACTGATATCGGGTTTGGGCGTGATGCCTCACTCGCACCTTGGTCATTCACGGCAAAGACTCGAACAAAATAGCTAGTGCGAGTCAACGCTGGAATATTGACAAAGAAAGGACCCACGTTGTCTCCCTCGGCGCTTAGTGTACGCTGTTGATCATAGTTCGGGGACGCAGCACTCGCAAACGAGCTGGATGTATCCCACTGAACACGATACGACGCTACAGCGCTTCCGCCGTCGCTTGTTGGCTTCGACCAGCGCACTTTTATCAATTGGCTGGACAGCACCACCAGCTTGACATCATTCGGGGGCGAAGGGATCGTTCGAGGGACTTGAAATGCTGGAGAAATGTAATGTGCGCCGCCGTATCCCTCTCGATTGTACGCACGGACGCGGACACCGTATTTCACCCCAGTAACTAGCCCAGTGATATCGGCTTGAAGAGCTCCCGGAATGCCAACCTCTAACGGCAGGCCAATGATGCCATTGTTCTCGCAGTACTGCGTTGGCTGCACGCCAGCATACGTACGCGCGACAGATACCCTAACACTTGGTCCATGAAGCTCTGTTCCATCAACTGCAAGCAGCGACACATCATTCACAAATTCAGTCAGGAATGTGACGATCCAATTGTAACCGTAGCCATTTACAGCGCGAGTGACGTTGACGTTGCCGATGGTCACCAGGCTCTCGAGCGCGATCTTCAGCTCAGATGCAGATGAATTGTGCATCAACGGAGGTGTCGTATCAGACAAGCCTCCACTTGCAAATGAGAGTCTGAATGTCCCACTGATGGGCTGTAGACCCTTTTGCACAGACGCAACATAAATGCCAGGATTATCACCACCCCAGCTGTCACTTGTGGATACCTTGATCAAAGGCTGGGTACCAACATGTCCTGAGAGAAATGTGATCGTCCAAGAGTACCCATGGGCGGTCGTAAACACTGGTACAGGTATGTCCAACGTGATGGCAGTGTTCACCGTGAAAGACGCCAACCCGATCGTTACAATCTGCAGCTCAATGCCAGCAATCCAGACTGTCATACCAATACCTAGCCCAGTTTGATCTAGCGTCACAGTGGATGAACTGTCACGACGTATTGTCCTCGATGCTGAGTTTGTTGTAACAACGAGTCCGTCCACGACACGCGTCGAGGTCTCGCGAGATACCTCTACAGTCCCGATGGATGAAAGGCGCTCAAGCCGTTCCTTAACAGAGTTCGGCCCTGTTTCTTGGGCGTTGAAAGCGATATTCTCCGTGGTCTCACCTTGAAACGACAACTTGAAATACCCACTGAGACTCGGAGAGTCTGCGAAATTGACCAATCGCTGAATCTCGGGTAGGCCTTTACCAGCGGAAATAGTGACGGTCTGCTCTTGAAATGAGCCAGGGTTTCGGAACCACTCGACTTTGTACTTGCTTACAGGACAACCACCATCAAACGAGCTTGTACCCCAACTCACAGATAGCGTTGTTCCATCTTTCACGGCGGCCGTAACCGAGCTTGGTGGATCTGGCTGTCCGCACGTCGTCGCACTCGACATAGGAGAGGTGGCAGAGCCAAATCCATCCTCGTTATATGCCATTGCGTGCAGAAAGTACTGGACGCCAGGACGGAGTCCTGTGATCGAATATCGGAATGGATCTGTCCCGCTAACCTTGCTTGCTACAGTGACAGTGGCGGCCGTACCAGAGAGCTGCGTAGAATCTACCACTTCCATTAAAAAAACGTTTCCGGCCCCGACAAGCTCTTCACCTTGTAGATAAGCGAATGTCACGGACCAAATGGCGTTATTCATGACCTCGTTCCTCCAGACTTTGCTGACCTTGATGGAGTACAGGTTTGTTATCGCTTGCAGTGCACTCTGTACCTCGAGACCGGACGCTGAGACCGAGATAGAAGCTGTCACCTTGCCCTCAAACTCAAGTTTAAATGATCCTGACAGCTGGGACATCGAGTCGGAATACACATCTTGTACCTCACGCATGAAATCACCAATTGCAAGGTCGCTGAACCCATCGACGATCTCTTCAACATTTATCAGAGGGAAGTCTCCGGTGAGACGTTCGCCATTTGCAATCAGCGCTGCCAAGTTACCAGGGTTGTTCTGAAACGTGATCCTCCAAGTATATCCCCACGAAGCCTGCACTCGCCGGACTTTGACAGGGTCGATGGCAATGTTAGCTGTATCCGTGATAATCGAGAGCGCATCCATCATGACATCAGCTGAGCAGTCAAATGGCAAAGGAGGTGTCGACCGTCCCCCCCATGATAGCGTAAAGGTGCCACCGGCTCCGTAGGCACTCCTAAAGCTCGTCGTTACATACTGCACTTCGTATCTCTTCTGGATGGTTGTAACGCCATAATCACGACTAGTACTGTCAAATGACGGTGAAGAGTCCCACTCGAGCCGGTACATTGTCACCTCCGAGCCACCTGTATACTGCGGTGGCCGGTAGTTTACAGACAGCCAAGTAGGTCCGTGAAACTCTCCCAGCACAACGCCTGTCGGAGGCGTAGGAACTACCGACACTGACCACGGTTGTGCCGCAAAGACCTGTGGCGATTTGCTAGTTCCCCGGCGATTCAGCGCAAAGATTCGGAACCCAAAGTCGTCGTTGAGGATCAAGTTGTCTTGCCTTGAGGTCGCCACTGCTCCATTTCCGGCGACTCGGATGCCAACATTTGCCGGCACAGCTGCTCCGGTAACGGTAGCAACAAGCAAAGGTAACTTCCGCGTCGTGTAGATCCCCCAGAACGAAATCGTGTGAACGTAGCCATTCCCATACGCTTTTGACTCGACTGTGACACCATCCACCGAATCCAGCGCCTCTAGGCTAGCCTGGATAAGGTCGGCAGTAGCTGCCCAGACAAGCTGTGTGGTCTCGTCTCCATTGAAAGAGAGCGTGTAGTGTGCACCCCCAACATCACTAGAGCTCAGAGACTCCAGCATTACCGTTTGCGTTGACTTCGGATTGCCGATGCTCAGGGTCCTCGGTGAGATCGATCCAGAGTCTCGTAATCCAATGCGCGCGTTCGTTCCTCGGAAGGTGTTGCCTGGGATAATGTCGAGACTATTCAGACTTCCCTGATAGGATCGGAAGACCAAGTTCCATTGACGGCCGTTCGATGCATGGTATGCAACACCACCAAGAATGTCTGATGTAAACAGCCCGCTGACCTCCACGAAGCGGCTATCAACGATCATGACGGTATACCTCACCATGTCGACAGAGTTGGACCTAATCCACAGGTAATCCCCAACACTGACAAGGTTTGTCCAGTCGCGAGTGGTTCGCAGGCGGTTATCAAACACGTACGCCGCAGGTGTCGCACTCGAGATGGTAACTCCGGTATACGCTCGGTCTGTAGTTACGGTTGACCCAATCACCGTCACGACTGTGTACTTGTTGCCGCTCAAGTAAAAAAAGCTTCTAGGGACAAACCCGTGGTTTTCCGGAAACTCAATCGTACGGAGCGTCGGAGTAGCCGTAATCACTCGGATCTGGGGTGATATTCCAATCTTTCCCGGAAGTGCTTTGGTCTGCTTCGTGATCAACCCGGCAGATACGTCAACTAGTCCGGTGGCACCAGTATATGTGCTGGAGAGAGTGATATCGGTGGGCGTGAGGGATTGGATCCAGAACGTCGCGCCAGCAATAAACAATTTCTCGCGAACCGCGAGATGCATCGTCGGGTCGATAATCCTGCCGTCCAGCTCCACCTGAGTCAAAACCGCGGTGTTTTGGGTCGCGAATGCAGTGAGCTCAAGCGAAAACGCACCGATATCACCGTTGATTGCTTCGCCGACTGCTAGTACAGAGTCAATCGACAAAAGCTTCTGAAGCTCCTGGGTCACTTTCTTATGGGTAGCCGAAACGCTGATAGACTCCGTCGTTTCTCCGTTGAATGCAATCTGGAACGAGCCGCGGAGATCATCTTGGTCAGCATCTGTGAACACTTTAACAGTGTCGAAGACACTGATCGCCACGTTTTGCCCTGTCAAACGAGAGTGCTTGATAAATATGACGTCTTCTTGGTCTCTCTCGGACATGAAAGTGATGTGCCATGCACGTCCGTACGTCCCGTACTGACTCAAGCTGACATTCACGGCTCCTGGGGACGTGATGCCATCGAGTGCATCGCGAAGTACTGCAGCCGTTGTTCCCTGAAACGCCAACGCGGGTGTTTCTTGCCCACGATAAGATAGTACGAACGTTCCTCCTATCGCCGAAGCTGCTTCCGCAAGAATCGTTTGTGTGCCTCGCTGTCCCGTAGCACACATACCTTCATATCGAACTGTGTGCACGCTTCCATAAACAGGATTCGTCGTTGGTGGGGTCCAAGCTGCATCGCACTGGTTGCCATCTGGGGTGATCTGAAGTGTTGGCCATTCACCCGACGGATGGCGACCCCACAAGCGAACCTTGTAGTCATGCAGATCGAGTATTTGTAGGGTGCGGATATCTGTGAAGCTAGCGCAGTTCTCCGTGTTGAGAACTTCAACAACTAGATCCCCAGCGGCAGCATCACTCGCCACTGTGAACTCACATGAATCGCGGGAAAAGTCGTTTGGATTGCGACTTGCTCGAAAAATAGCACCAGCGGGCAGCGCATCCGCCTCAGCCAATGTCAGGCCGTTGTTGGTTCCGGAACTGACTATCGAAACCTGTAATGCAACGGAGTCGAAGCCGGAAATCTTAGACTGTGCAGATCCAGGGAGTAGTATAACCTTGAAGTTTCTCTGTTCCTCCACGGTCGCTCGCTTCACATATACAAGCGCCTCGAGAGCAGTTTTCATATCACTTTTTCCATTGGCGGTACCAATCGTAATGCAAGATGTCACTTGGTCACCGAGTTGTAGTGTGAAGCTTCCGTCGGTAATAGTAGTCGAAGCAAAAAACTGGATCACCTGGATGGCCGACGGTGCACCGATCACGTACGAATCGCAGGTGATTGGGTCGTTACTCACATCAAAGAATCCAAAATGATCGGGAGGCGTAGCGCTAGCCACGTTGGTAATGCCGACATTAAGCAGGACGGATCCAGCCTCGACCGAGCGCAATGATGAACTTAGCGCAAGGCTTGACACTATTGGAGAGAGTTCATGCTCAGCATCCTCCAGAAACGTGATGGTCCATTCGTAGCCATACGGACCGTGTTCACTCCCAGATGCATCGATCTTGAGTAGCGCAAAGCTCATGCCGTTGAAATCGGCTACACCATGACCAGCCTGAACGGTGATAGTAGAGCTACCGTCGATAGGCTGCGTCTGGACAGCAAAACTATTTCCACCAACGTCAATTTGTGCTCCCGCAGTAAGCAAGCTCCGCTGGAACGGTTTCAGTGGAGCTGACGTTGTCAACACGTTTGTTACTGCAGAAAATGCTGTCACCTCGTTGCCTGTCTCGCCCGTCATAACATACAGAGCGCGAGACACGGATACACGCCGAACGGATGAAAGCCGCATTAGGGCGTCTTCGAACGACTGCGCACTCACTTCAATCGGAAGTTTCACAGTCATCTCGCTTGCATATGTTAGCTGGAACGTGCCTGATATGTCGTTCTCGAGCTGGTTGAACGCGAACACTTTCTGAACGGCAGGGGCGCCAAATGTATCCCCAACGGCATACTCCAAAATATAACGCGTGATCGATTCGCCGTGAGTGTCTGGGTCGGCAAAGCCGATCTGTATCTGCGTCTCAGAAATGGGTAACGTTGAGACTATGGTTGGCGGCGACGGGTAGCTTGATGCTGTGGAGACAAGGGGCAACACGCCCTTGCCTTCCCACTGAATTGAGCTCGTCGAAGAGCCGTAGCCATTCGTATTCCGCGCGAACGCGTGTGCGTAGTACTCTTGCGATGGGTTCAATCCATCAATGGCCACCTCGAAGTCAATGTCGGCTCCCTTCATCAACTCAGTAACCTGGACCTCAGCGTTGGTTCCTATTAACGATGAGTCGTCAATTAGAAACAACGGCAAGTCACCAATATTGGACACGAAGGTAACTGTCCACGTCGTGCCGAAGAATAATGCGCTCGACGATTGTGTGACATTCACACGCCCCACCGCTGGTAGGCTTTGCAGCTTTGTCTGCACGTCCGCTGCTGTGTCGTCGTGGTAGATAATGACACCCGGGTACTCTTGGAACGTGTTCTGGAAGTTGACGGCAAACGATCCCGAGAGGTCGTCTTGGGCTGCAACCACTGCTATGGCCTGAATCTCGTAGACCCCGCCGTTTGTTTCCTTGCTCACGATCACAGAATCAGGCGTGTAGTCACCCGTGACACCGACTAACAAGAACTTCATCGTTTCATCCTCGACGATCGTAGCACTTACTGTGCAAGTCGCACATGTCTGCCCATAGGAATCTCGGAGCCACTCCTGGTTGCCGGTGACCTTGTCAGCGGACAAACACGGGGATGCGGGGCAGTTCGATTTACTGCCTAGAGACAAAAAGGTCACAATCCAACGATATCCGTTCTCGCGTGTCGGTCCAACTCGGGACACAGCAACAGACCCCATCCCAGGAAGTGCATTCAGCGCAGAAGCCATGTCGGCTGCGTCAACTGCGGCGCTCACTGTCACCTTTTTCTTCTTGTGCGCTGTAATATGGCGCGCGGTTGCTCCTGGCCATCCTCGGTCAAGGGTAAGAAGGGTCGGTGTAGGGATGGCAGCGATTTGGAATTCCCACATTCCAATCTTGACGAACTCTCCCATCGACACTTGACTAGTAAAGTCGGTATATGTCTGCACATTGGGCGACTGGGATGTGACCGCAACATCCCCCAGAGCCGTGTCGAGGATATAAATGGGTGCGTTGGTCGTGCCGTGGACGTGATACGAGTCTAGCGGCAGTATCGTGTCAGTAAATGGTGCAGAGGAGTGGACAACGAACGTCTCGTCCCCAATCTTGACTGCGTCGCCTCTATTGACCTTTCCCATCATCGACGGCGGTGTAGTTGCTGACTTAGAGCCTGGTTGAATTGTAGCTGTCACACCGGAGTCGATCCACTCGCCTTCAAAGCCGATCGAAAGGTCAAAACTGCCAGACAATCCCTTGGAACCGCTGGATTCCTGCGAGATAATCTCCCACACTTCTGGGTAAAAGCTAGCGACTCCTGCCGTGATCCTCTCGCCAATGAACGTCATTACTCGGTTAGCTGGTTGCGTCGGGACGCATCCGACTTGATTGCCTTCTAGCACGTTTGGCTGAGGACCACGAACGAGATACTCGCCGTTGAAGGTGATGGCGTATGTGTAGCCGTTCTTGACTACACCGTACGCAGAGCGCGTTACCGTGACACCATCAATGTTGGGCAGCTCCTCCAGTGCTAGCTGAAACTCTAGCACCGAGGCATTCCACGAAATACATGCTGTCGAGGCCGTGGCAAAAGCGTTCGAGAACGACATCTTGTAGGTCCCAGCAAGCACTGGCCCAGTACTCGCGACCGTGAAGGTCTGCACCTCATCCACGCGCTGCGCAATCTCCACCTTGTATCCGAGGATCGGCGCGCCGTTGACGCCCTCAGCCTTAACATTCTCAGGCGAGAAGAACTGGAAGCGCAGCGCCGAGGCGTTGTCATTAGATACCAGCACCTCGTCGGGCGGGCCGGGGACATCCTGCGGCGAGAACAGATTGCCTTGAACAACGCCCAAAGCGGACAGGAGACAGAGAGCTG
Source organism: Phytopythium oedochilum (assembly GCA_023338025.1). Taxonomy (NCBI): domain Eukaryota; phylum Oomycota; class Peronosporomycetes; order Pythiales; family Pythiaceae; genus Phytopythium; species Phytopythium oedochilum. The sequence continues at coordinate 5,543 of JAADXX010000289.1, read as the reverse complement.
CTACAATCACGCGGTTCGTAGCAGAAGCTGCGCCGGTCCACCATTGGCACCTGCCAGCCCTCGCAGCGGGCGGATCTGCCAGCATTGGCGTGCTCGGCCAATCGACCCGGCTCCACCGATGCAGCGCGCTGTCGCGGGGATGATGAGAAGCAGGGTACGCGCAGGTAAGCAAGCTTGGAATGCAGTACCACGGAGACACTGAGACGCCGCCTCGTCGGAACAGGCGTCTCCTCAAGATGATCGCTATCCGGATCTTTTTGTCCGTGTTGAAAATGGTCTAACTTTATGTTTTTGACTCTATATAAATGACAATTACACCTATATAACGTTTTTTACGCCAAAGGCAGGTTGATCCGAACGCTATTTTCGGTCCTGTATTCCGGTTTGGAGGTTGAACTCGCTGGCAACAACCGCCGAAAGCATAAGTAATAGACTCACCTCACCAGACGAGAAAAGCCGGCACGGCGAGGAAAGCAAGGCCGGCCGCGCGGACGCCGAGGTGAGCGGACATGGGTTTGGAGGATTACCACATCCTGGAGCGGATCGGCGAGGGCTCCTTTGGCAAGGTGTACCGCGGGCGTCGCAAGTTCACGGGACACATCGTCGCGCTCAAGTTTGTGTACAAGCGCGGGAAGAGCGCGAAGGATCTCCAGAGCCTGCGCCAGGAGGTGAGTGAGACCACGCAGACGTATTGCTGTGGGCGGAGGCGTATACCGAAGAGGCTGTACCGAAACCCGCGCTAACGGCGCTGGCACAACTTGAAATGACAGATCAACATCCTTCGGCGATTGGACCACTGCAACATTATCGCTATGATGGACTCATTTGAGACGGAGGGCGAGTTCTGTATCGTTACCGAGTACGCACAGGGGGATCTTTTTCAGGCGCTGGAAGACGACCACTACTTGCCAGAAGAGGAAATCCGCAAGATCGCTATCCAGCTTATTCAGGCGCTTCGCGTGCTGCACTCGAAACACATCATCCACCGCGACATGAAGCCGCAGAACATCCTCATTGGCTCCAAGCAGCAAGTGAAGCTTTGTGACTTTGGCTTCGCACGAGCGATTTCGCATGACGCGAGTCTGCTCACGTCAATCAAGGGGACGCCGCTTTACATGGCGCCGGAGCTTGTGCAAGAGAAGCCGTACACGTACACCGTCGACTTGTGGTCACTTGGTGTGATTTTGTACGAGCTTGCAGTTGGGCGGCCGCCGTTCTACACAGATCGAATTGTGTCGCTGATCCAAATGATTGTGCACGATCCCGTCAAGTACCCAGCGTCCATGTCGCCGGCATTCCAACACTTTCTGGCAGGACTGTTGAACAAGGACCCCGCCCGCCGGTTAGGCTGGCCGGCCATTCTGAACCACCCGTTTGTCACAGAGACGCCTGAGCAACTTGCAGCACGACTGGCACTCGAGAGTCAAGTGCGCGCTCTTCCACGGTTCTTTGACGAGTCGCAGTTTCATCAGGGGACGAATGATGCGGCGAAAGAAGTCAAGCCGAGCATTGAGCGTCTGCGATCGAGTGGTGAATGGAAGATGTGCGACCCCGAAACCGGGCAGCAGGTGACAAACCCAATGGACACTCCCATCGCAAGGGTAACTGTACTGACTCCGGTAAAAGCGCCAGAGAATCTTCAGCCTTCAGCCTTGCACCAGATGGCAACACCAAACGTTGGGGATTTCAAGGAATTCTGCGATGCGTGGGACAGCATTCAACTGGCATATCGAACGAGGGCAGTTGGCAATCATTGGGCTGATGCAGCGAGCGTGCATCGGGCGGTATCGTTGCTGCCAGGGGTTGCGCTTCACAACCTGTCGGGAGAGATTGCGGCCACCGTGCTCAGTTTACTCCAGCTCGAATATCGGTTACTGATATCTCTCCTGAAAACTGGGGAGATCGCCATTCCTGGAAACATCGCGACACTCGTGGACTCGAGGGAGGCAGTGCACGGATTTATTCGGCATCTGCTGAATGGCTGGTCAGAGCCTCCGTTGCTCAACGCGAACGAAGTGGGAGAGATTGTCTATCAATGCATCCGCTGCTGCATGATGTGCACGAATGCCATCAACGCGTATGAAGAAGACGCCGAGTCGGCCACTAACCCAACAGATAGGGTCAATAGTCGAGCTCTGTGTTCGGGAGAGATATCGACCATATCGGAAGTACTCAAGTGCAAGTCAACGGTGCTGTCGGCGGCGCACTCGAAGACTCTCAAGTGGCTGGGATCGATGCTGGATCGTTCCAGCAATCTTACTGAGCTCATTGAGATTGTCAACACCTCTGGTGTCATTGAAAGTCTTTGCGAGATTCTTGACTATGCTGACAAATCGCGCTCCCCGGGAGGCCGCCTGTCGGCTCACGGACGAGATCTTGGACTATTTTCGGTCTTCGCACTGTCAGCATTCGTCCAGCCGGACGGAAAAGCGTGGGGCCCTCTCCAACCGTTCCCGATCCTTTGTTTGACTTCCAGAAACGAGTCGATGGTCGATGCAAGTAGCGCCAAAATGGTGAAGCACCTATACAAACTACGCGTGAAAGTTCACGGCGAAGTCTCTAACCAGCTATTGAAGGCTGGACTGGCAGAGCTCGTACGGCTTTTGAGTTGCGAGTTTGATCGTCGGCGCGCCGTAAAGGACGACTTCGAGGGAAAAGCCGGAACCGATGGCGATGTTGATGATGATGATGAAGACGAGGATGAAGACGAGGACCAGTCGCTGATATGCTGCATCATGAAAATTCTTGTTCATTGCAGCCGTTCATCAGCACCTCTGTCAAAGAAGTTGACACAAGTCAAAGTCCCTCCAACGCTGCAACGCGAGCCAACGCAAGATATATTGGATATCGTGTTCAACGGACTGACTACCGGCATTGCGCGTCAGTTTGAAAAGTATCTCGCTGTCGAGTTACTCTCAGTCCTTCTTCGCCGTGATTTGCTGCCAAAGAGCCAAGGCTGGCGCTTCGCTCGAGTCCTATATCCCCTACTCATCGACAGCCGCGATTTGGTGCTCGTAAGTGCAATCTGCACTTATCTATCGGACGCTATTGAATCAGACGCTATTGGTCCAGCACTTGTCGACGAAAAGGAGACCGGCTCGAGATTTGATACGAACATTGAGGCATTACGTGGCCTCATTGTCGATGGCGTCATGCCACAGGCGTGCTTTCAGGCAGTATTGCGACTTTTTCGGAGCCCTGATATCGAGCCATCATACACTGGCGACCGAAAATGTGATGACACAAGTTATGACTTGAACTCAAGAGTTCAAATGTTGACGTGCTACCACGTCCGAGCCCAGGGTCTCATGGATTCAGGGGTCGTTTTCTTCCTTCGCGTCGCATCCAAGGTGGCGAAGCAATCTTCTATTCAGAGCCCTGGCGACCAGGACAGCGACACCACCAATCATTCAACCGCGCTCCATAAGTTCGAAGCGAACTTTGATCACATTGAAGTATGGGAGACGTTGGATGGTATGCTTGCCAACGCTGGCTTCGACATTCTATCACCTTGGGGTCTCTTTTGCCTACTCAAGTTGATGCGAACGGTGCGCGAAATGCAAATCAACAGCAACCCACAGCTCGAAATTGCGCTCAATGCCCAGCTTCTCCCTCATGTCGTCAACTTGCTGGAGCGAACGCACATCGAGCATCTATTCCAGTGGCCGTACATGGTAGGTGGAGGTGCAAATGCTGTTAAAGCACTCATCCACGCTATCGTAAAGGTGGTCTGGGTCCCATTCATGCACAATGTGCCGGAAGACCTGCTCGTGAGTACTCAAGAGGCTCTCTACGACGCAAAATGTGTTGAAAAGTTGCTCAGTGTGCTCCGATTTGTATCGCTGTCGGAACGCGAGGTTCATTTGGAGGCGTCGGCATTGGAGCTCCCTGTGAGCTTCCTTTCACGACTTGTGACAAGCTCGGAACACTTTGGTGCACAGTTTGTGGAAGCCGGTGGAGTTCAGGTGATCAAGGAATGCGGCATGCTACGAAGTAACTCGTCCCCGTCGTTCCTGATCGATACACTTCTGATCGTGAGCCAACTAGCGCGAACTTCGGTGAGCAACTACCACGAACTACTGTCCGTCAACTTGATGCAGGAGATTCGCGAATTGTTGGCTCACTCAGAGGCGATGGTTCGCGCCAAAGCCTTGGACGTTGTCGGCAGACTATGCAAACACTCGACGCTTTTCTACCCTCAGTTAGATGATCGCGTCACAACGGCCGACCTATCGGCTTTGGAACTCATGATTGAGTGTCTCGCTGATCCTGACGGCTATGTTCGCCGGTTTGCATGTTTTGCGATCGGCAATGCTGCATTCCACGACAGGATGCTGTACGGTGCGCTTTTGCCGGCGATCCCGCTGCTGGTGCGGAATCTTGGCGACCCTGAAGACAAGACGAGATCCAATGCTGCTGCCGCGCTCAGCAATTTGGTGCGCAACTCGAGTGAGTTGTGCGAAGAGCTGTGCGCTTATGAGGCGCCACTAAAGCTGCTGCAGCTCGCGCTGGTGGAGTCGAGCACGGCATCTCGGAGGATTGTGCTGTTCTCGCTTGGGAACTTCTGTGTATACCCTCAGTGCTTCGAAATGCTTCACGACGCTGATCCAGAGTGTGTGACCAGATTAGAGCAACTGTATGATGATGTGGTTGGTGACGAGATCTCCCGCAAAAACATCCGGCGCATTCTCACCAAGATCGACGATCTCACGGGTGAAACCTGACGCCTATCCCGATCTCATCTCGCTCTGCTTCTGAAAGTAGTTCGGTCGGGCTTCATGGACAACAATAGCATGAGGGTGAGGCGCTATAAATGCTTCACGCGAGTCTTAGATTCTGACCGCTTTTGGCTCCAATGGTCTGCAGATGTTCCTGTTTGTCGCCTCTTCTTCCAGCGCATCAAGGTCCTTGCCGAGCATCTCTCGTTCACTCCAAGATCATCCACACAACTCGAAAAGCCAAACTCCATCAAGATGAAGGACTCCCAGGAAGTGAAGACGCTGTCCGTCCAATTAAGCGTGCGGTTTCTCGTCGTCTGCATCATCGCTGCTGTGAACTGTGTTCTTCTCCTCGGTAAGACCGACGATTTCGTGATGGAACTGCAATTCGAGCACTTTCATGTGTTGCACTTGTCCTAATGTCGCTCTTCTTGCTTGACAGTGTACGAGCAGCATGTCTTTTCTGCTCCGCCATGTTACGCAGAAGGAGTGCGCCACCTCCGCCTTGGAATCGCCGATCGCGTATTCGTTCAGCGTACTGCGCAGTGAGAGAGTTTTTCTCATCTTGATATCTCGTCACTCATAGCGTGATTGATGCGTGTAGGGCGATTGTACCAAGGCGTGCAGCCAAGTGCCGAGCCTTGCCCACGAGGCATGTACCGCCCGACAGGCTCAGGGACAACTGTGGGCGAGTGCGAGTTCTGCCCGCGAGGCGTCTACGGCGATAGCCCCGGTCTCTTGTCGAGCGACTGCACGGCCAAGTGCCCCAAGGGCACATACAACGACAAGATCGGTGCCAAGTCAATCCTCGACTGCAAGCCGTGT
>JAADXX010000288.1:0-32144 GCA_023338025.1 Phytopythium oedochilum | reverse complement strand
TATGTGCAATTGGCTTGGAGAGGTGAAGAGTTGAAGTCTCATCACAGGAATCCTCAGTGCAACTGCATTATTTCAGTAGACCTGCTGTTATGTGGCACAGCCCATCATTATCAATTGTCAAAGGGTATCTGAAGGTCTGTGCCACAAGAGGGTTTTTCTGTAAAACTGCACAGACAGGTCTGGAGCACGAAAACCCCAAACGTTGACACCAATACGGTGCACACGCACAGCGGATGTACAGTAAAAGGAGCCGACATGATGTCAGGCGACATCTAGGAGGCCAGCAAGGCGTCGACTCCTGTTCCCATCGAAATCATGCGATTTGCTGCCTGAGAACCGCAAGGCTGACTGCGCTCACAGAAAACTTTGAAGCGTTTGCCCAGTCCAGCCTTGCTTGTTGCATGGCAAATCCCGCGCCGGTTATTTCCAGTCGATCCTACCAACGTTTGACCTGGTCAGGCTCGCCTTCGATCTGTACAAAAACTGATTCAACGCGAAATACCAATATATAAACTACACCAATACTAATATAAATATGGTGAATTTTCCAATATCTAAGCTCTAATATTTATTATTATTTTAGTACAAAAATGCATATACGGGGGTAACATCAAATAGAGTAAAAGGCTGGAGCACCGCCATCTGGCACCGAGCTCAATGTACTCGTCGTTTGTATGGATTCGACTCGCTTCGCCCGTTTTCTCGCCTCGTAACTCGCGCTCACTAGCGCGGCGCGCATCTCCGAATCCATCCAGTGCTCTCGGCGGCGCCGTCCGTGCGCCGTCCGTGCTCGCGATCGCCGCCTCTCGCTCGGTCTCTCGGTCGCTGCGAGGCGCTCTCTCTCTGTGGCGACGTCTTCCGACTTGAGTCTTCGCCCGCTCGCCCGCTCGCCGCCGACGCCATTTCCGACTCGGCGCGCGACGACCGACTGCGCGAGAGTATCGCTTTAATCTCCCCTCCTCCGACGGGATTTGCTGCGTGGCCAGCGGCGGCACGCCGAGCGTCTCAAACCTCCACTCGCAGGGTAGAAGCAGGTCAACGCCAGTTGGCACGCGGTATCCTCTTCCCCCCTCCAGCTGCAGCTTCTCCCGCCGTCAGTCACCACTATGGAGCGGCTTAACCTACAGCAGCAGCAGCAGACCAGGCAGGCGCCGCCACCGCCGCCAGGCGACAAGGACGCGGTCGACGGCTTCGTGCTGTACAACATGAACATCGTGGACGACAGCGTCGGCAGCGAGCAGTACTCGGCGCCCAGCATGCTGAGCCCGCTCTCGGGCTTCTCGAGCGGCGCGTCCTCCTCCGTGCTCGTGCGCAACGGGCCGGGCCCGCGGCTGCCGCCGCCGCCGCAGACGGGCACGCTGCGCACCAACTTCACGACCGGCGCCAGCATCCCGCACGGCGGCGCCGAGAACGCCGCGAACGTGGGGATGGCCGGCCAGCCGCGACGCCCCGGCAACGACTTCACGGGCTCGCCCGACGCGGGCTTCCGGGACATGACCACCCCAATGGGCCGCTTCCACCCGATCGAAGCGGACGAGAACGTGCGGCCGTTCCTCGACATCATGGCGCTGCAGGAGAAGATCGACAAGCCGAGCTGGATCAGCATGGCGGCCGTGTTCGTCGCCATCGTCCTCGGACTCATCGTCGGCTCCATCATCCAGCACAACGACGTGAGCACGACGGCCGCGCAGTGGCTCATGACGCCCGGCAACCTGTACCTCCGCGCCGTGCAGTGCGTCGTCATCCCGTTCGTGTTCGTCAACATGGTCGTCTCGACGGCCGACCTGGTGCACATGCGGCTCGGCAGCCGCATCGCCTTCCGCGTCTTCTCCCTCTTCTTCCTCGTCACGGTGCTCGCGCTGTTGCAGGGTATGGGCATGGGCTACCTCTTTCGCGAGCTCTTCAACAAGGACCGCAAGAAGCTCTCCGACGCGGCGTCCCAGACCGTGTTCGGCATCCAGTGCGCCAACAATAACTACATGGAGATGCAAAGCAACGGCTCCGTCGCGTGCTCGGCCACGGGCTTGCACAACGCGTCCGAGTTCATCGTCACCGACATCCACGGCGTGCTCGTCAAGACGAGCGACACGAGAGACTCGACGCTGACGGATAACCTGATCGCCATCATCGACACGATCGTGCCGCCCAACATCATGGCCGCCTTTGTGGACGTGACGATGCTCAGCGTGGTGGCGTTCGCCATCCCGGTCGGCGCGACGCTCGCCAAGAGCTTCCACGGGCCGATCCACATGAACCCGCTGCTCGAGTTCCTGCGCGAGGTCAACGAGACGCTCGTGCACATGATCCAGTGGGTCGTCAAGTTCACGCCGTACGCGGTGCTGAGCCTCATGATCGGCTCGTTCGACGTCAACCTGGAAGGCACGCCCATGGAGAACCCGCTGGAATTCATGTACAAGATCTCGGGCATGATGGCCGTCGGCGTGCTCGTGCACATGCTCGTCGTCATGCCGCTCCTCTTCTTCTTCTTCACGGGCTCGAGCCCGTTCCGGTTCATGAGGCACCTGGTCCCGGCCTATGTGTCGGCGATCGGCAACTCGTCGTCGATGGCGGCGCTGCCCATGACGCTGCGCTGCATCGAGGAGTCGCGGACCGTGTCCAACTCGGTCATGTACTTCGTCATGTCGATCGGCTCGAACCTCAACATGGCCGGCACGGCCATGTACCTGCCGTTCGCCGTCTACGTCATGGTCGACGCCGTGGGCCTCGCGTCCGGACTCGACACGCTGGACATCGTCATCCTGCTGGTCGGCGCGCTCCTGGGCACGCTGTCGGCCGCGCCGATCCCGGCCGGCGCCTTCACGGTCATCACCACGGTCTGGGGCATCGTGCTGCCCAAGTACTCGGTCCCGCCCGTGGTCTTGGCGCTGCTGCTCGCCGCCGACGTCATGCTGGACCGCCTCGTGACTGTCTGCAACGTGAACGGCGCCGCTTTGACGTGCCGCATCATCGGCGACCAGGTGGACGAGTCGCTCACGGACGAGCTCATGCGGGTGCAGCGCGAGCGCCGCCAGCAGCCCTTCTCCATGAGCCAGATGTAGAGTGGGGCGAGTGAGTGTCGCCTTTCTCCCACCTAATGTAGGTATACCCGTTGTCATGTATGTGCATGTGCCATTCGTTGCAGCACATGCATCTGATGTCAAGTGCGGAAGATCGTTACCTCGAAACAGTGGCATCCCCTCGTAATAATGACATGTGCAACCTGTCTATAGGAACAAGCTGACCTTTAAAACGAGGGTTTCCCCCTTCGTTCTATGACAGACCATCACTCCGTCTTGCGCGGGGGCCTCGCCCCTTTGAATGGCCGACTCGGACACAGCAGCAAGCGCCGGGAGTTGATCAACCGCCGGCCTTTCTTCTGGGCCGCCGCAGTTGACGGCCACTTTGCGCGCGGGCGGAAGCGGAAGCAGAGCGAAAGGGAGCAGCGCGGCTAGCGGGCGCCGGACCGAGGCTTCCGCGCTTTATCGACACCAACCGAGGGGGAACGATGCATCTCCTAAACCTGACGCTGCAGCCGCCGTCGGGCATCACGGCGGCCATCTACGGCAACTTCTCGGGCCCGCAGGCGCAGGAGTTCGTGGTCGCGCGCGGGAACGTGCTGCAGCTGCTGCGCCCCGACGAGGCCGGCAAGCTCGAGACGGTCATCTCCACCGAGGTCTTCGGCGCCGTCCGCGCGCTGCACGCCTTCCGGCTCACGGGCAGCACGCAGGACTACGTCGTCGTCGGCTCGGACTCGGGGAAGATCGTCGTGCTCGAGGTGAACGCCGCAACCAGCCAGTTCGAGGCGCGCCAGAGCGAGACGTACGGCAAGACGGGCTGCCGCCGCATCACTCCAGGGCAATACGTCGCCGCGGACCCCAAGGGCCGCGCGCTCATGATCGGCGCGGTCGAGAAGCAGAAGCTCGTGTACGTGATGAATCGCGACGCGTCCAACCGCCTGACGATCTCGTCGCCGCTCGAGGCGCACCGGTCGCACGCCATCCACTTCGACCTCGTGGGCTTGGACGTGGGGTTCGAGAACCCCATCTTTGCCAGCCTCGAGCTCGACTACGCCGAGACAGACATGGATCCGTCGGGGGAGGCGGCGCGCACCGCGGAGAAGTCGGTCGTCTTTTACGAGCTGGACCTGGGCCTGAACCACGTGACGCGCCGCTGGAGCGAGGTAGTCGTTCGCAGCGCCAACAAGCTCGTGGCGGTTCCCGGAGGTGGTGATGGCCCCGGCGGTGTTCTTGTATTGGGAGAGAACACTGTGCAGTACAAGAACGAGAACCACCCGGAGCTCGAGTGCACAATCCCTCGCCGCCAGGGCGAGTCTCGCGACGTGCTGATTGTCGCAGCGACCACTCATCGTCAGCGCGACCTCTTCTTCGTGCTACTGCAGTCGGAGCTCGGTGACCTGTTCAAGGTGTCGCTGGAGTACACAGGCAATGTAGTGAGCGAGATCAAGGTGCAGTACTTCGACTCTGTCCCGGTGGCAACGTCGCTGTGCATCACCAAGACGGGCCTGCTCTTCTGCGCGTCCGAGTTCTCCAACCACTATTTATTTCAGTTCCTCAGCATTGGCGAGGGCGACGACACGGCCGTATCCTCGAGCCTCGACATGGACGCAGCGATTCCTCCCTCTTTTGCCGCTCGGAAGCTCAAGAACCTCTCGATGGCCAGCTTCTCGCAGAGTCTTAGCCCGATCACTCAGTTGATCGTTGGCGACCTGGCTAACGAGCAGACGCCGCAAATGTACGCTCTCTGTGGCAGCAGCAACCGCTCGTCGCTGCGCGTGCTGCGTCATGGTCTTCCCATCACAGAAATGGCCGCAAGCGGTCTCCCGGGTGTTGCCAAGGCAGTTTGGTGCCTAAAGGAGTCGTTCGCTGATGAGTATGACAAGTACATCGTGGTCAGCTTCGAAGATGCAACACTCGTGCTGGAAGTCGGCGAAACTGTTGAGGAGGTGGCCAAGTCGGGTTTCTTGCGCGACCACGGTTCGCTCCTTGTGGCTCTTCTGGAAGACGATTCCAAGATCCAGATTCACCAGAATGGTATCCGTCATGTGCCGAAGTTCCAGCCCGTCACGGAGTGGAAAGCCCCGGGTAAGAAAGTGATCGAGAACTGCGCAGCGAACTCGCGCCAAGTGGTGATTTCGCTGGCTGGTGGTGAGATCATCTACTTCGAACTCGGCCCTTCCGGAGAGCTTGCGGAACGCGGGAAGCTGGACTTGGGCTTCGAAGTGTGCAGTCTGGACATTGGCGAGGTTCCGGAAGGACGGCAGCGCTTCCAGTTTTTGGCGGTCGGGAGCTGGGACAACACTGTCCGCATCTTGTCCCTTGACCCGAACGATATGTTCCGCCAGAAGTCAACGCTCGCGTTGACGTCGCATCCCCACACGTTGTGCTTGGCGCCGTTGCAGACGGAGCCTTCGACTCCTGACTCGGAGCACTCGTCGCAGTCGCTCTTTTTGAGCATTGGTCTGGACAATGGTGTGTTGCAGCAGTCACGCATCGACCCGATCACAGCCAACCTGACCGACTCGCGATCGCGATTTTTGGGTGCCAAGCCAGTGAAGCTCTTCCGTGTCGCGGTTGATGGCAAGCGCTCTATTCTTGCGCTATCCAGTCGTTCGTGGCTCTCATACTTCCACCAGACACGCCGCCACTTGGCACCGTTGTCGTGTGAATTGCTATCGTACGCGAGTTCATTCAACTCGGAGCAGTGCCCCGGCGGTGTCGTTGCTCTGACAAGTGAAGGCATGAAGATCCTGACGCTCGACCAATTGGGAGACGCCTTCAACCAGCAGAAGTGCAATCTGCGTTATACCCCGCGCAAGGCTGTCGTGCACGCCCCCTCGCGCCGTCTCGTGCTGATTGAGAGTGACCACAACGAATACGGCGCCGCGTACAAGCGCCAACACGGAATCCCAATCCCGGACATTAGCAGTACGCATGGAGCGAACGGCGAGGATGAAGACGAGGATGAGGACGAAATCAGTGACGCAATGCTCACTTCTCGCGACCCACTTCCCGTCGAGAAGAGCAAGTGGGCGTCCTGCGTTCGGATCTTCGACCCGGTGTCCAGTCAGTCCGTCGTCTGTGAGGAGTTGGACGTCAACGAGCGTGCGCGAAGCATCGCGACGTGCGTGTTCCACGACCGCGGTGGAGAGCAGTTTATCATTGTCGGCACTGCCAAGGACATGGAGCTGCATCCTCAGGCGGCTCCAGGAGGCGGGTTCTTGCGCGTGTACCGCGTTGTGGACGGCATGCAGCTAGTGCTGGTTCACACGACGGAGCTTGATGGTATCCCTCACGCAATGGTTGAATTCCAGGGCCGCTTGCTCGTGTCCGTGGGCCGCGCGCTTCGGATTTACGATCTGGGCAAGAAGAAGATGCTGCGCAAATGCGAGAATCGCAACTTCCCATCCGTCCTTGTCGACCTCAAGGCTATTGGCGACCGTGTGTACGCCTGCGACCTGCACGAGTCGTTCCACTTTGTCAAGTACAAGAAGGACGAGAATCAGCTTGTGATCTTCGCGGACGATTCCGTGCCGCGGTTCATCACTACGAGTGTCCAGCTGGACTACGACACGCTAGCGGGCGGGGACAAGTTCGGCAACATCTTCATCGCGCGTCTGCCGTCCGAGGTGTCGGACGAGATCGACAATCCGACGGGCAACCGCATGCTCTGGGACAGCGGTCTTCTGAATGGTGCGCCGAACAAGCTCGAGCAGGTCGCGCAGTTCTACGTTGGTGAGGTCGTGACGTCGATGGTGCGCACGAGTCTCGTTCCTGGTGGAATGGAAGCCATCATCTACGCGACCGTTATGGGACGCATCGGCGCGCTCATCCCGTTCACCTCGCGCGAGGACGTCGACTTCTACACGCACCTCGAAATGTACATGCGCCAGGAGCGGCCCCCGCTTTGCGGCCGCGACCACCTGTCGTACCGCTCGTACTTCATTCCGGTCAAGAGTGTGACCGACGGCGACTTGTGCGAGCAGTTTTCTTCGCTCAGCCCGGAGAAGCAAAAGAGCGTCGCCGAGGACCTGGATCGCACGCCCGCCGAGGTGCTGAAGAAGCTCGAAGACATCCGCAACCGGCTGCTCTAAGCGCTGACGTTGTTAGGGTCGGGGACTCGCCCTCCGTCGGTGTGTCTGCGATGCCGAGTCGGCTGCCTCGGTACGACGATCTCACTCTCGTTGATGTCTCCCAGATTAGAAGCGCGAGGACAGACTAGCAGAGCAAACAGTCGATGCATGCTGGGCCATACAACCAGAAGATGCGGCTCTTTAGCGGTACAATCCGTTGGTGGCGGCTCTGATGGCGTTCTGACCACTTCGTCGCTCCTACTGCTCGTCTAGCGCAGCTTGAAGGCGCTGAGGTAGTCGCATGGCTCGCTCTGGCGTGATCGTGTCACTGTCCTGCTCTCTGCTGCTTGCAGCGTCGCGCCGAGAAGGGAACAGAATGCGCTTTGTGCCGCGGTAGATCTCCTTCAGCACGCCAATGCGCGGCCGGAACTCCTGCGCGCATCCATTCCCGTCAGCTCTCACAACACGCAGCGCCCTATACCGTCGGCCTACCTCAAACGCGAGCAGCATGTTGTCCTCCTGGCCGTCCACCATGAACGCGAGCAGGTACGGCACGTCGGCGAACGTGATGGCCTCGTGGATCGCCACCGCGCAAATGGCACTCGCGTCCACGAACTAGGTCGCATCAAGCCGCGCAAGTGAGTCCAGTCCGCCAGCGCTATGCTACACGCAGCCAGGTAGCTTCTCGCCGCGTACCTTGGCGGAGGTCGCGCCATTGCGCCGCGTCTTGCGCAGCTGCACACCGAGCGACGGCACCACGAGCAGCGCCTCTGTGTACAGACAGCCACGACTCGGCGTCACCTCCCGCCGGACGAACAGGAGCGCGACAACCCCGACAGCCGCGCACCTTCGACGACCTCGCGCCCTGCGATGGCCGTGCAGGCCGCCAGCACGAGCGCGAGCGCGGCGGCGACAGCCGAGAGCTCGCGCCGCCCGCTTGCGAGCGCGACGGCCGCGACCGCCAGCGCCAGCGCCCACCCGAGCGTCGAGAACGCCGCCGCCGCCAGCGCGGAGAGCGCGCGGCCCAATGAAGAAGAGGACGCGCGCGGGGGAGCGCGCCGGAGCGCGTACTCGACGCCCCGCGCTCCCGACGTGCGCACAAGCAGCTCCATGCTGGCTAGAGGCAAAGTGTATCTCAAAGTGGCTCCCAATAAACATGCACCATAGAGTTCGGGCAGTAGATGTTTTGAGCACGAAGTGGCGATAAATGTCTTCTGTAACTGTAACTGTCCATCGACATCGATTTGCCATGCTGAGAAACTGAGTTGATTTGAAAATATTGCGCAGAAGGTATGGGTACATTTCATTTATCTGCTCGATTGTGCAACGTAAAGTAAAAAAACGACCAAACGTGCACTTAGGTTCGTCTTCAACGTCAACACGGTACAGCCCAGCCACCTTTGCTTCTCACTGTTGCCGCATCACGTGCACCATGAGCACGTTTAGCTTGCGCTCGATCCCGCCCATGCGCTGCGTCAGGCCGCGCACCTCGGAGCCCACGAACATCTCGTACGGGTCGCCCGCGGCCGGCGACGGCGCGAGCATGGCGGTCTTGGCGGCGGCGCGGCGCTGCTGCTTCTTCTCCTTCCGCGAGCGCTTGGGCTCGTCCTGCTCCTCCTCCTCCTCGTCTCCTTCACCCTCGTCCACGCCAGACTGGGCCGCCAGCCCGTGCGCCAGGTAGCTGAGCGTGGCGCACGCCTCCGCCTCCGTGACGGCGGCGTTCGAGAACAAGCTGCGCAGCGACTGCGGAGTCAGCAGGAACGGCATCCCGGTGTCGCTGCTGCCGGCGACGACCCGGTTCAGCATGGCCTCCAGCACATCCGGGCGGATGCGGTGGTGGAAGACAACCTCCTGGTGCGTCAGGTCGGACCCGACATCCTCGTCGGCCAGCTCGTGCGAGAAGCGGAGGTCGTGGACCGCCATCATGGCGTCGTGGGTCGCGATGTAGAAGATGCGGCCCAGAGACGTGATGGTCGTGTCGTTGAACGCCTGCTCGCTCACTTGCTCGTACGCGTCGAGCACGATGGCGAGCATCATGCTGAGCAGCAGAAGGCTCGCGACGATGATGTCGCTCCAGTAGAAGGCGATGGACAAGGGGACGTCCAAGCCCTGGATGGCCGAGTAGTCAAAGTCATGTTGTCGCACGCCTCGAGCGAGTCCTCGACGGTCGAGAACTCCTTGGCGCGGTCTCCGAAGATGACTTGGCCGGACACCACGAAGGTCACGATGACGACAAACGCCACGAGGAGGAACGCGCCGAACTTGGACATGGAGGCCGCGATCGTCTGCGACAGCACGTTGATCCGCGGGTGGAACCGGAACCGGTCGAGGATGCGGATGCCCAGCAGGAGGATGGGGAACGTCAATACGAGGCGCAGGACGACCATCAAGTTAGCGATGCGCACCAGCGTCCCAATGAGGACGCTCAAGTGCCGCTCTGCCGACGTGCTCGTCCAGTCCGTGTCGGTCGACGAGAGGTCCTCGACGCTACCTTGGAAGCCCGGGTCGTGCGTGATGACGACAATGACAGTCCAGACCGCGTAGAACGCGAGGATGAGAACGCTCGAGCAGTAGGCGACAAAGCACCAGAAGTCCGCGACGTGGACGCCGCGGTGGCGCCATAGATCCCGGAGCCAACGCTCCAGCACGGACAGGAAGGTCAAGGCAAGGAGCGCGCCGGCTACAAACGGCCGGGCCCCCAAGTACTGCGTCGACTTGGCCGAAATGGCGGACGCGGACAGGTCGATGAAGCCTCCGTCCTGGAACTCCAGCGTCAACGTGGTCACGGCGTACGAGGCGATCTCGACGTTGTTCGACACGACCTGGACCTCGAGCGACTGCGTCGAGGTGTGGATCCACGAGCCAGACGCCTTGAGCCTTTCGATCTTGCCGACGGCCTCGGTCACATTCAGCCGCGCGCTCAAGAGCGTGACGGTGGACGACATGTCGCTGCTGTCGTGACACGTCGGGTAGACAGCGTGGAGGAAGGCTTGGTTGTTGCACGCCTTCTCGGCGCCGCTGGTCACCTCAAGTCGGATAGCGCCAAGCACCTGGTTGAACGTCGCGACGCGGCCCCACTGGTCCTTTTGCAAGTCGTCTTCGTTGTAGTCCTGGGTCACAAAGACGCTAGGAGCGAGCGTGAGCTCGAGCCAGTCGAACACGCCGCTGGGCGTCGCGATGTTGTCGAACGCGATGGGCGAGTCGCTGGCCACAGGCGTTGTCGCCCGAGCTCGCGAGCGTCGAGTACAGCGCGTTGCCCTGCCGGTACAAAGCGGACGACGGGATGTGCGCGAAGACGGCGTAGATAAAGACCAGGAAAGAACAACACGGAGAGCGGCACGCGCAGGATCGCAGCCGTCAGCGCGCGGTCGAGGTGTAGCGCGTGTAGTGCGTCGCTCGCGGGGATGGCCCGCTCCATCCTACTGCCGGCGCGGCTGCTCTCAAGGATGAACAGAGACTCAGAGACTGAAAGTCGTGCCACGGGCGGTCGGACATTGAGTACTCGGGCTTCATCGGGACGGCGGTCGGCTGGGACAGGCGCTGCTTGGCGATTTGACGAGCGAATCGGGGAGTGAGCAGCGACGTCTGACGTTCGCACCGCGAGCGTCCTCCTGCACAGCGAGCGGTACGGGATTGAAGCCATGCGAACCTGCGACGTGTGTCGTCTTGCTTTTTGTAAAAGACATGTGTAGCTCCTGGCCGTGGGTATACATGCATGTTGAAAAAGGTTACGGTTTACACCGTAACCAGTTGTCTTATCAACGCCTTTGACCACCAATCCGCTGTATGAAGAGAAGGATGGCGCTGCCTCGGTACTCGCGGCGACACGTGGACAACTGCGCGTTCCCTGCGTGGTATCCGCGTCTGCGGCGCGCGAGCATCAAGGGTGAGGTGGTCCCTCTCCCGCCGGCGTTCGTCTCCTTCCTGCTCTCGGACGGCGTCACGCTGCACGAGGGCGAAGGCCATGGCGATAACGATAGCGATGGCGAAGGCGCCGCCACCTCCATGGACAGCGACGCCGCGACGGCCGCGGCCGTGGCCAACGTGCGCGAGCGCGTGCTCCAATCGCTGGCCGCGCTCGGCGGCAAGGTGTTCGTCAAGACCAACTGGAGCGCGCCGCGCGACGCGTCCTGGATGCTCGGCTCGCTGCAGTGCGCGACGGTGGACGACGTGCTGCTGCTGCTGCAGGCATCCGACTTTGTCGTGCACGACCTCACGCAGCCGTACGCGGGCTGCGTCGACGCGCCCGAAGCCATGGAAGGCCCGGCCGCGCCCGTGCTCGTGCTCAAGAAGTGGTGCAACCTGCTGGACTCGATGCTCTTCCGGTGCTTCGTCGCCGGCCGCGCGCTCGTGGGCGTCTCGCAGCGCCACTGCGGCGAGTTCTACGCGTTCCTGCTCGAGCGGCAGGACTCGCTGTGCGAGCGCATCTTCGCCTTCTTCGACGAGCACTTGCGGCCCGAGCACGCGTTCCCGGACCCGGACTTTGTCTTTGACGTGTACGTGGACAAGCGCCACCGCGTCTTCCTGCTCGACCTGAACGTCTTCGGCGCCGTCACGGACCCGCTGCTCTTCTCCTGGGACGAGCTCGAGCGGCTGCGCGCGGCGCGGCAGCGCGACAGGAGCGACGGCGGCGAGGAAGTCGACGAGGTCGTCGACTTCCGCGTCGTCGAGTCCAAGCGCGGCATCCGCGCCCACCCGCTGAGCGGATACCGCGCGCCGACCGACCTGGTGGACCACCTGGCGGCCGGCGCGGGCTTCGAGGCCTTCCTGGAGCAGGTGCAGCGCGACAACGCCGCCGCCGCGGACGACAGCAGCAGCAGCAGTGACAACGACGAGTAGGAGCCAACGATAGAGATGAGTGAGGTTGTAGCCTATAGAGCAGCGACGGCACGGCACGGAACGAGCACGCAGCGCGCGTCCATTGCGTTCTGGACGCGTCTGCCCCGCCGCCGCCGCCGCGTCCTCTGTCACAAGCCTAGACGCGTCCGAAACGGGGCCAAAATACTTCCGAGCCATGCGACTCGCCACTCCAAATTGATACCTACAAGTCCATGCCGCCGCCGCCACTACCATGAGCATAAACGGCGAGCGACCTTGGGGAGGGTGAGAGACGGCGGCGTCCAGCGCTTCTCTTCGCGCTGTTACTGCTGCCGCCGTCGCCACCGCGCGTCCTCCGCCGCTCGGCTTGCGTTATAATAAGTGCCGAACGGGGCCGCGCTCAGAGCTCGTACGAGCCGCGGCTCGAGTGCTGCTCGTCGTAGTCCGGGAAGTCCTTGCTCGAGTTGAGGTCGCTGGCGCCCGAGAGCTCGCTCGACGCGTCGTTGGGCGCCGCGGCGTCGTAGCTGTTGCGGCTGCTCATGTCCGAGCGCTCGCTCTTGTCGTCCGGCTCGTGCGCGCTCAGGTACGAGTCGTTCTCCTTGGGCTCCATCGCGCTCATCCACAGGTTCGTGCCGTTCGACTGCGTGTTGCCGCCACCCGCGCCGGCGCCCGTCGCGTACGAGTCGGCGCTCGACTGCGTCGTGTACCGCGCCTGGTACATGTGCGGCTGCGTACCGTGCTCGGGCGACGTCTGCTGCGAGTAGAACTGCGAGTAGGCGACGCCCGCGGCCGCGGCGGCCGCGCCACCGGACCCTGGCGTGTCGATCGAGCCACTCTCGAGCCGCTGGTCGCGCGCCATGGCCGCGTCCACGCGCGGGTTGTACGAGCCCTGCGGCGCGAAGCCCGGCGTGGCGCTGTAGCCCTTGTCCATGGACAGCTCGAAGGGCGACAGCGGGTCCTCGTCGTTGTCGCGGCGGCGGCGGACGACGAACATGACGAGGATGGCGATCAGCGCGACGCCCACGATGATGCCCGCGACGATGCCGATGACCGCGCCGGAGCTCATGCTCGAGCCAGAGTCGGCGCTGCCGGCGCTCGCGCTGGCCGCCGACTGGTCGTTCGCGGCCGACGCCGACGCCGACGCGGACGCGGACGCTGATGACGACGACGAAGACGCGACCGGCGCCTCTGTGACTGTAGGCGTCGACGTAGGCGTCTCCGTCGTCGGCGTGGCCGTCGTGACCTCCGGAGTCGCTGTTGTGGCCTCCGGGGGCGCCGTCGTGGCCGCTGGCGTCTCGGTCGGCGCGTCCGTCGGCGCCTCGGTCGTCGGCTCGGGCGTCTGGGTCGGCGTCGGCGTCGGCGTGGCCGTCGAAGGCGTCGGCGTCGGCGTCGGCGTGGCCGTCGTGGGCGTGGGCGTGGGCGCCGCCGTCGAGGGCGTGGGCGTCGGCGCGTCCGTGGCGTTCAGGTCCTGCAGGAAGCGGGACACGCCGTCGTAGCCGACCATGCCGGCCTCGCCGTCTAGAAGCTCATTCTCTGGTCGATACACACATGATATATACACAAACACGAGTAAGTCAGCCCCCATCCTCTCTCTCTACGTCCGATACATAGAGGGAAGCGACTCGGACGCACCGGACGCGGGCTGGGCGGCCGACAGGGCGACGAAGGCCGCGAGACACAGCGCAGTGAGGAGCCGCATGCTTATTGAGGATGAAGCGGCCGGTTTGCGTCGGACAGGGGACGAAGAGAGAGAGAGAGAGAGAGGTAGAGAGAGACTGCGAGGGGCGGAAGGCCTGGGGCGTATGGTAGACGGAGGACTCGACGCGCGAGGGCTGCGTGCGGGCGGCCAGTCCGAGGACGAGGCCGAGGCAGGCGAGACCAGGCGGCGGCTCGAAGCTCCGAATGGGGGGGGAAGCGATAATGAGCGAACTGGGTGTCGGGCGGACGGGAAAGGAGAGGAGACTTCTGGACGCACAGCTTTTACGGGGTATTCGTTATCACAGGAGAAGATCTTTGCGTCGGCAGCATAAATCCCGGTCGCTGCGTGTCACTGGCGACAGATGTATCGGGTCTCGGAGGTCCTGTCGCTGCCGTCCGGTCCTTGAGGTTGCGGGTGGGGTCTGTGGAACAAGAAAAAAAGTGCCACAGCAACTTGCTGTTGCCTTTTTTCGCTGTATTTTCGCCTCCATGATTGCCCGCGGAGATGGTTACGGCGAAGCCAAGCGCACCTGGAAGGCGGATATTGGCGCGGCATGCGACGCGAAGGAGCCATTATAGATGCTTTGCGTCGGCTCCAGGCTCTCATCCAGGCTTGAGCCAAGCGGTGAGGATCCATTTACAATAGGAGCCTGGTCGCTTGCGACGAAAGGTGCACCGACTTGTTTGGCGTGTGTAACCCTCGTAGGACTCGTTACGAGACCGAACTGCGGTTACACGTTCAGCTCCAGTCCGCGCTGAATGGCGGCGGGGTCAGCTCCGGAGCTCGGGGCGCTTTCCGTGGACGAGCGAACTACTTGAACAAAGAATGCGGCGAGGGCGGTCGTCCGGCGCCGGTGCAGGTCCGCTTTTGTTGCCGGCTCTTCGGCCGCTGAACGCTTGAGGGGCGCGCACTAATTTCGAACCGTGCAATACTACGTACACGGCACTCGCCACCAACCAACAGAAGGACAGCCGCGTTGCATTGGACCGGGCGTCGTCGTCGGAGCGGCACGCCTTTTGCAGGCGGACGATCGATCGATCACACACAGTCGCTTCTGACTCTTTTCGCGCGTCTATATTCGTTATTTACATAATTCTTACCACTCATATCAGCACTATAGTCTGCAAATGCACACGTATCCGAATACATTCGTCTTATTCCCATCTCTATCCGTCATTTATATATAAATAGCAACTTATATTTGTAATATCACTTGATAGATATGGCTACATGCGTGATGTGCATGGTAGCTCCCTGGTTTGCGCAACGCCGCCGATCGTTCCTCTTGGTCCGCAGCGGAGCATTAGCATTAGCGGACGGACGATCTGCCGCTCCGCTCGGCGCCTCTCGCCGCCCGCCGCCCGCCCCACTCCGCGCTCTACCTCGTCGCCCGCCAAGATGCTCCGCCGCCGGCTGTCGTCGCTCGCGGCGCCGTCCTGGAAGCGCCCGAACGCGCACGACTACCTCAAGGACGTGCTCGAGAGCCGCGTGTACGAGGTGGCGGTGCAGACGCCGCTGGTGCCGGCGCCGGCGCTGTCGGCCGCGCTGCCCGGCGGCTGCTCGCTGCTGCTCAAGCGCGAGGACATGCAGCCGACGTTCTCCTTCAACCTGCGCGGCGCGCACAACAAGATCGCGCACCTGAGCCCCGAGCAGATGCAGAACGGCGTCGTCGCGTGCGCGGCCGGCAACCACCTCGAGGGTGTCGCCTACTCGGCGCACAAGCTCGGCGTCGACGCGGTCGTCGTGGCGCCGATCGGCACGGCCAACAACGTATGGCGCGCTATGTCGGGCGTCGCTACTAGGCCGTAGGACGGAGCCTGACGCCTGTGTGCTGCTGCTGCTGCTGCTGTGCTCTGCAGGTGTCGCACGCGACCAAGAGCCACGTGACGATCGTCGAGCACGGAGCCGACTTCAACGCGTCCCTGGTGCGTCTAGCCTAGCTATTGGACGACCAGGAGGCGTCCAGGCGCTAACAGACCTGCTGCTTGGAGCAGACGGAGGCGATCCGCATCGCGCAGCAGGAGGGCCGCTCGCTCGTGCACCCGTTCGACGACCCGCTCGTGATCGCGGGCAACGGCACGGTCGGCATGGAGATCCTCAAGGAGATGGCCGGGCAGTGGCCGGACGCGATCTTCGCGC
Source organism: Phytopythium oedochilum (assembly GCA_023338025.1). NCBI lineage: Eukaryota > Oomycota > Peronosporomycetes > Pythiales > Pythiaceae > Phytopythium > Phytopythium oedochilum. The sequence goes on along the minus strand of JAADXX010000288.1, from coordinate 16,398 downwards.
CGGTGGGTGGCGGAGGACTCATCGCGGGCATCGCGGCCTTCGTCAAGGAGGTGGCGCCGTCCGTCAAGATCATCGGCGTCGAGATCGAGGGCGCCAACCTGCTGCAGGAGTCGCTGCTCCGCGGCGAGCGCGTGTCGTTCCCGGTCGTGAACCGCTTCACGGACGAGGTGGGCATCCCGAGCGTCGGCATCGAGAACTTCCGGCTGTGCAAGGACCTGGTGGACGACGTCGTGACCGTGAGCACGGACGAGATCTGCTCGGCCATCAAGGACGTGTTCGGCGACACGCGCTCGCTCATGGAGCCCTCGGGCGCCATCAGCGTCGCCGGCGTCCAGAAGTACGCGCGCCTGCGCCAGCCGCAGAACGAGCAGTACGTGGCCGTCATGGCCGCCGCCAACATGGATTTCGACCGCCTGCGCTTCGTCGCCGAACGGTACGTGTCTTGGCCGCCGCCAACGTCCACATGTGGCGACGCGCTGACCGCTAGCTGCTGCTTCCTTGGGATCTGGTGACGACCGACAGGTCGGACAGCCGCGAGCGACTCATGTACGTCAAGATCCCCGAGAAGCAGGGCAGCTTCCAGCAGCTCAACGACATTGTCTGTACGTGCTCGTCGCCTCTGGATGGACTCCGCTCTCTCTCTCCTTGTCGCTCATGTGCTTACGCTGTCTGTCGCCTGGCCAGTCCCGCGCAACATCACCGAGTTCACGTACCGCATGAACGCGGCGAGCGACCAGCAGGCGGCCATCTGCATGAGCGTGCAGACCAAGTCGGACGACGACTACGCGGACGTGCTGCGCGCCATCAACGCGCACCAAGGCATGATGGCGACCGACCTGTCCGACAACGAGCTGGCCAAGGACCACGTGCGCCACTTGATGGGCGGCCGGCCCGAGGACGTGCCGAACGAGCGGCTGTTCCGACTCGAGTTCCCCGAGCGCCCGGGCGCGCTCAAGAACTTCCTCGACACGCTCGGGCAGTCAGCCAACCAGTGGAACGTGAGCCTGTTCCACTACCGCAACCACGGCGCCGACGTCGGGGACATCCTCGTGGCCTTCCAGGTGCCGCCCGCGCAGGCCGCCGACTTCTCGAGCTTCCTGGACAAGGTCGGCTTCCGCTACGTCGAGGAGACGGCCAACCCCGTGTACACGAGCTTTCTGCAGTAGAGTCCGCCTGTTGTCAAACATGCACCCACATGGACTATGCAGTCGGGACCGGTCGGTCCCTCCCTCCCTCCTCCACTCCTCCCGTCTCCTTCTCTCTCTGCTCTCCTCTCTTGGTTCCTAAGCGCGCAACGAGCGAGGATCGGGCCGCGAGTGGCTAGCTCTAGCCGAAGCCAAAGCCCTCCGAGCCCTCGCGGATGGCGAGCAGCAGGCACTGCTTGAGCTTCTCCTCGCTCTCGTACTCGGGCAGGTCCAGCTGGTTGAAGCTGTCGGTCGCGCGCACAAGCCACGGCAGCGTTAGTCCAGGTCCTACTAGATCCCAAAGAGATACGCATCGCAGTAGCAACCGGCAGAGCGGACGTACCACGTGTGCGCCGACGGCAGCGCCTTGTTGTTGCCAAACGCCTTGTGGATGTTGAACTTCTGCGTGCCGCGCATGCCCTCGAGCGCCTTGAAGCCCTCGAGCGGGACCTTGGAGGTGCCCGTGACGAACTGCAAAAAGAGCGCGCGCTCCTCCTGCGTGAAGGCGTAGAGCACGCTCCAGAACCAGCGAATAACGGCGTCCGTCGGCTTGTAGTTGGCGTACTCCGTGTTGGCCTTGAGGTCGTCGATGTCGATCTCGGGCATGCCCGAGATGAGCAGCTCGAGCTCGTTCTCGTTGAAGATGGCGATCATCTCGGGCGGCACGAGCTGGTGGAAGCCCTGCAAGAAGGCGTCGATCTGCTGCCGGATGCCCGTCGCCATGCGGTGGTGCGTCACCAGCTTGACGTACTCCATCTTGTTGGCGTCCGTGACGGCCACGTTGCGCCCGTTCGGGATCAGGTCCACCACCTCCGTCTTGCCAAAGTTCGACTGCTCGGCCGAGAAGGTCAGCTCGAGCCCGAGGTCCGCCATGTCGTGGTCCAGGATCGAGTGCAGGTTGCGGTAGTACTCGGGGTCGATCGCCTCCATGTCGTGGTACGAGATGGGCAGCTGCAGCATGTGCTTGTAGAACGAGCGCGTGAAGTGCGCGTCCAGCAGCTGCCCGTCCGCCACGGCCTTGCCAATCACCTTGCCCACGAACTCGAAGTAGCTCAGGTGGTCCTTGTTCACGTACGACAGCGGGTTCGGCTGGAACGTCGGCGAGTCCGCCGCCGACGTGAATAGCACGTAGTTCGGGTTGAAGATCTCGCGCGCCAGGATCACGTACCACTCGCGCGTCACGCCGCCCGCGTCGATGCCCTCCTCGCCCGTGAACGAGATGTGCAGCTTGCGCCGCAGCTCCTGCCCGCTGCGCATGCGCAGCGCGTAGTACGAGTCCTCGAAGATGTGCTCGCGCCGCACCGGGATGCGCACCGACGCGCTGCCGCCGTGCGACCGCAGCACCGACTGGCGCAGCTTCTTCATGGCGCTGTGGAAGTACGACCGCTTGTTGTCGAAGTCCAGGTACGCGCGGCAGCGCGGCATCTTGATCAGCGCCGCCAGCGAAGAGTCTAGTAGCGACGGCTTCTCGCGCACCAGGATGTTCAGCAGCACGCGGTTCGCCTCGACAAAGTTGGCCAGGCGCATACTCTCGGCAGCCTCTACTGCCCCGACCGAAGCCGAAGACGACGCGCGCTCCAGCGAACGCACTCCCGGCGACCGCGGGCTGCTGCTGCCGCTAGGCTCGGTGTTGACGAAGCCGCTGGCTTGGAGCGCCGCCACGACGGCCACCTCGCGCTCCGTCGAGTCCGGCACGCTCAGCTTCATCGACGCGGCGTCGCGCGCATTCACGACAAAGAAGGCCTCAACCATCGGCAGGAAGCGCGCGAGAAGCGCGGCCATCGCACACGACGCTCCCGCGCTCTTCCCCTCGATCACCATGCTATCGGCGTTGTCGTCCTCTGCAGTAGTCGCTCGGTTAGCACCAACCAGTTGGGATTCCTTGGCGTCACCTCCTGCCGCTTCCTCGTCGAGACCGCCGCTCGAACGAGCTTCCGCCAGCGAGGCGCTCAGCGCGTCCCAAAGCGAGTCCAGCCCGATCGTCTGGCAGCATTCAGCGAACTCGACAGTCGACTCGCAGACGTCCGACAAGGTGTGCAGCAGGCGCAGCAGCTTGAGTTCGTCCTGGGCAGACAGCAACACCGCCGACGTCTCGTAGCTCAGCATTGGGTTCGTCGTCGGCGCCGTGGTGTCGCCTGGTTTGTATCGGTCGACGTGCGCGAGCTCGCTCGCGAGCCCAACGATCGCCGCAACGACAAGCTTGCGGTTCGCGCTGACGTGGTTCAGCAGCTTCAGGATCCCCAGCGTGCGCTCTTGCATCTGCGACGTGCAAATGTCCATGCCCAGTACAGCGACGACTTCTTGCATGCGCTTGGCATCGAGCTCAACCGACGGCACCTTCACCCATTCAGAGCTTTCGTGATGGAGATGCTGCTCTTCCTGTGGTTGTGACAGAGTGTCCGCAGGCTGACCAGTTGCTGCTGCCGGTGCACTAGCCTCGCGTGGATGACTAGCATCCCCCTGACGCTCTGCGGTTGCTTCTTCCTTCTGCTCCTCTAGCTCACTCACAGACCCCGGAGTTGCTGCGTTCGGAAGCCGCTCGAGAGGCGACAAGATCAGCTCCAGCAGCTCCAGCAGCGTATCGAGGTTCGCACCATTCCGGTTCACGGCCGAGATCGCCAAGAGGTCGATGAGCACAGCAACGCCCCGCTCGTCAGCGTCCGACTTGACAACGCTGGACCGACGGTGCATCCCGTGTGGCTCCATCATCTCGATGGCAAACCTCGGATTGTACTTGGCCAGCGACACGAGCACGTGCAGCATTCGGTTCACGACATCTGACGACATGACATGGGCATTCGAGACCGTCAACTGGCGAATCGGCGAGTTGTTGCACCCATACATGTGCGAAGGCGGGAAGTCGTCATCGTCCAACTCGAGGCTCGGGACGAGCGGAGACTCGAGCGGCAGCGTCGCCACACGCAGCAAATTCGTCCGAATGCTTTGCCGAGTCAGCGGGTACATGCAGACGTTCGCCAGTAGCCGCTGCAGCACGCGATTCTGGATGACAGACTGCGCCATGAACAACAGGCGCAGCAATCCCTTCACGCACCGGTCGTCGCATACGCGATCCGTCTCCTCCTCGACTTCATCCTTGTCGACGCGCAGCATCCCCTTGTGCGACGAGCTCGAGTGGTGCCGGTAGTGGTGCCGCCCGCTCGAGTCTCCATCGCGCCGACCACGTCGGCCACCCATCATATCGTCGTAGAATGTCCGTCGGCGCCGGCCGCCACCCTCGCCGGCCGCAGATGTCTGCGTGCGACGCAGAGAAGGGCGGTTGAAAATATCGCTGGGCAAATTCATCAGGTCCGGAGCCCCAACGTTGGGCTCGCGGTACGTCGTCCGAAACGCCGCACGCTCTCGGAGAACCATGGCCTCGGCACGAACCTGTGACGGCAAAGTCTGCAAGAACGCGTCGTCGCACGTCACCAAAATCTCCTCGCGCAACTCTGGCGCGAGGGACGCAACGAACGACGCATTGTCCATCTCCTGCGCGCGCGAGACGTCGGCAGGCGCGGCAGCTGCTGCCGCGGCAGCTTCTCGTTCTCGTCGCTCGTTTTCGAGAACCTCCGCGCGGATGTCCGGGGGGAGTGCCTCGAGCGTTTCGCGGTCAAAGCTCGAGTTCGCCATGTCGATTTCCAGCTGCGACATACCCTCCGAGCCGCCTGCAGTTCCTGCATCGCTACGAGCTGTCGTTGTACTCGACGCCGGCATGGCTTGAGCGACGATTTCAGCTTGGACATCCGGCGGAAGGGAATCAAACACCTCCGGGTCCATGCCCTCGGGGCATTGGAAGCCCGAAGTCCCAGCAGTCGGAGCCGCATCACTGGTCGTTTGCTCGATAGAATGTACCGCCGATTCGTCTTCTGTCTTGGACTCCTCTTCGTCTGTCGCGAGGTTGATCACGCTCGCCTCAGCGAGAGGCTGAGACTCTTGTCGAGACGCAGAGGCAGAAGTGGACGGTGGCGCAGGCAGACCAAAGCTCGTCAGATCTAGTGTGAAACCCATCATCTGGTCCGGTGCCATCGCTGAAACAGGAGCGGGTGGCGGGGTCGCAATAGAGGATTCAGATGAACGGTCCGACGGCGATGCTAGTGCTGGCACTTCCGGCGCCGCGGACATCTGAGCATCTGCATCCGACTCATCAGGCGACCTCAACGACGATTCCCCAAACGTACTTGCCAAGTCGATCACGGACGCCGAATCCCCCGAAGCCTCGGTGGTACCACCTGCAGCACGCGTTGACGCTTCGTCGTTTCCGCCCGCACTGTTGCGACTGCTCTCACTGGCAGTGTGCTCGCTTTCTCGCGGCGTCGCCATCTGCGCTTCTTCCTCCTCCGCCGCATCGTCCTGCGGCACAGAGCTCTCAACTTCCGACATGGGCACTGCCTCGTCCACATTAATTGCCGATGCCGCACTAGTCCCAGCAGGCGCCGGAGTATTCGACGAAGGAGCATCACGCCGCGACTCAACGAGCGTGTCGTTAATGCGCTGCTCCAGACGCGAAGCGACTGAGCGGATGTCGACGTCCCCGCCTGGCAGGCCTGACCCCCACGTCGCGCCGAAGTTGGAGCCTCCGGCGTCGCGCCGGAAGCCGCGACTGGGCACTCCAAACGGGTTACGCTCCCCAGGTCGCATGCGTAGCAGGTTTCCGCGCGGGTCATTCATCTGGAGCGAGTTGAGAGAGAACTCGTTCAGCAGGTTCGAGACAATCGACAGGCGGTTATTCCGGCTTGGTGGTCGACCACGCGCTCCACGCGAAAGCTGGTCACGGACGCCCAGACGCCCCGCACGGCCTCCAAGGCCAATTGGCATTTGGTTCTGGACTTGCTCCGTTAGCTCCTGGAGCTCGCGAAGCAGCGACGAGTGGCGTGGAAGCTGAACCCGGTCCGATCCACCGCCACGCACAAGATCGACTTGCTCGGGAAGGAAGTCCTCGCTCACGTCGAGACGCAGGAGCGGGTGGAGATTCGATCCAGGTGCATCCGATGCTGTGCTTCGGCTCATGTTGCGGTCCTGTCGAGCGCGGGCTGGGTTCGGCAGCTCATCCATCAGCGAATCGAAGAAGAAGATCTCGTCACCAACATCTGGGAGCTCCTCAATGTACTGGAGCAGCGAGGACGCTGACATCGAGTTTCTCGAATCGCCCAATCCACTCAAGAGCGTTTGCGGACGATGGGTCGAGTCGCTCGGGTGGCTCCCGTCTTCGCCGTCATCGTTGCCGAACGTCAGCACGAGTGTTTGCGAATCGGTGCCACGAGTATCGCTTGGTCCACGAAGACTACCCAACGGTCGCCCGACACCTGATCCATCGGCAGCACCATTGTCGACACGTGAGGATCCACGCTCGCTGCTCTGCCGAGATGCGAGGCGCGCACGACGACTTTGCTCTTCGGCAAACGTAGCTTCGTCGTCAAGCATGTTCAGGTACGAAAACTCTTCTTCGTCGACTTCGTCGAGCGCATCCAGCACCGACAGCTCGGCATCCAGCGAGCCCCACAAACGATTTGACGATGTTCGTCGGCTTGAGTTTGGAGCTCCGCCACGGCGGGATGCTCGGATGCGCATGCGGTCTTCCTCCTCCTCGTCATCGTCGTCCTCCTCGTCGTCATCCTCGTCGTCATCCTCGTCATCATCTTCATCCTCGTCGTCTTCATCTTCGTCTTCATCATCCTCATCGTTCTCCTCTTCGTCACCAAGCTCGTCATCGTCGTCTTCCTCCCCTTCGCCTTCTTCAGTCGAGTGTTCAGACACGCTGCTTCGGTCACTGTGTCCGTCTTCGCTACCAATATCCTCCCGCATGACATGGTCACCAATCGCTGACGAAGGCGAGCGCATTGCAACGTCCTCCTCTTCATGGAGATTGCCAGCACGCGCCTCTGCGTCCGTCACTACGCGTGGGAATGAAGAATCAGCGATGTCAATGTTGCGAATCAGCTCGGACGGCGTATCGCTGTCGCCACCGCGTTCGGTTGTCGGAGACTCCATGGGAACATCGCCGCGGCCACTGCCCTCGACGCCTTCGCCCATGGCCTCCCGCTTTTTGAGCAAGCGACGTACACGCTGCGTAACAAATGGGCGGGTCAACGTCGCTAGCGGTCGCAATAGCATCGAGCATGTTGCATGGGCCAGCGGGTGCTCCAGGTCGATCTTCCGCAGCGCTTCCGCCAGCAGCGTGACAAACGAGTGCTTGCCCTTCAGTCCACCGCCGAGAACCACCTTGTCGAGCGCAAAGCCCTTCGACGAGCCCTTCGGCCAGAGAATGCTCATTATCAGCCCGGCCCATGCGTGCAACGCACTTAACGCCGCTTCGTCTCGAACAGAGAGATCGGCATCGCCGTCATCACTTGGACTCGGGTCGAGGGAAGGCACGCGTCGCGGCCACTGCTGCAGCAAGTGCACGACCTCTAGGATGATAATCTTGGATCCCTCACCCGATTGGCTCCCCACGCCGACAAGTAGACGGTGCGCGTTGCGAACGCGAGATCGAGTCCGACTGTCGACAAAGCAGCCAACCTCCGACACGAGTGGGTCCGCTTCGTTCCCGCTGTTTCCGTTCCCGCCGTACATGCCGCCGTCCTTCAACGCTCGGCGTACTGCCGCAAAGTTGCACAGCTCCGGGCAGGGCAGAAAGTCTTGCAGTACAACGCGCACAAACAGCTCGCGCGTCTGCAGCGAGTACTTGGCCTTGGCCAGAATGGACGCACACACCGGGAACTGCGCAACCAAGTGCACCAAAAGGCGCAGGTACATGCCGACACAGACTCCAGCGGACGACGACTCCTTGGTCTTCTTCGACTCGAGTGATGTGGCTTTCTCAGTCGCCCAAATACCACGAATCTTGTCAATGATCTTGTGGACAATCACTTGAGCATTGTGCTTGTAGTCCTTTGGCAACCGTTGGTACGGCGTCGACGCTTTCTTCGCCCCAGTCATATCTTCGTCAGATTGCTGGTGCCCAAGACTTGGCGATGAAGCATCTGCAGCGGAAGTGCTACTGGATGGGTTAGTCGTCTCTTTCAGGGGGACGACATACGTGCGGCCAGATTCCGTCTTCTTAACCTCAACAGAATGCTGCAGCGCCTTGACAAACACGTCTTCGTTTCGCGCAGCGACCGCTGCGACTTCCATTAGCAGCGCTCGCGGTGTGATGCGCATCTGCCGTGGGGAACCGAACCGCGCCGCCAACTTGGAAATTGCGCGTAAAATCTTGTCCTTCATCATCTGCTCCAGAACATCGGGCGACTCCAGCACGTGCGACAGAAGCGAGCTCGTCAGCTCGTGGTATCCCGCAAACACTGACTCGTCGCTAATGCCAAGAATGGCATCCACGCCGCCGTTAGCGTAGAAGTAGCACGCCAGGTCGTAGTCCAGTGTCACGTGCGCAAGCAGCTGCCAAATGGCATGCACAGTCGCCGAATTAAGAGCTCTCGAGTCCGAAGGCGAGCGCTTCAGCAACTCAAGACAGACGTCAACAAGTTGGCGCTCGAACGCAACTGCCACCTCCGGCGCCACGGCAGCTTTTTCCTCAGCCTCCATTTTCTCTTCTTTGTCAGTCGAGGCGTCCAAAATCGCCTCGGCGGTCTTGGTGGACTGGGAGAGCCGCGTGCGAACAGAAACAAGTGCATCCATCACCAGCAGGATCGGCGCGAACGAGGATTCAACCGAGCCTCCAGGCTGATTACTCCACAGAACCGCGAGGAGCTTGTCTACAGTCGACGGAGACTGCTTCTGGAACACCTCGCGCGAATCCGGGTTCAGGCGAAGTAGGAGCGCAAGCAAATGCACTAGCATCGTCAGCAGTCCCCCGTCGCTAGGCGTCGTGGCTGATTCCGCAAAGCACTGAAGGATTGCTTCGTTTAGCTTGACAATAACAGCCTCGCTCTCCGCATCCGACTGGGACACCAAGTAGCTGAAGTGCTCAGCAATCGTGGAAACCAAGGGACGCCCGAGGTACTGCGTCTTGGCTGCGTCGGACGCAGGTGCGTTCCCAACGACATCTGTCTTCGCCTGCGACAGCATGATGTGGAAGCACGTTGTCTCGAACGAGTCCCGAAGCTTGACATACAGCTCCTGGAGCTCATCTTCGTCCCGCTTCTGCTCTGAATCCTCTTCCACTGCGCCAGATCGGCTCTCATCGTCCGCGCCAGCATTGGCTTCGGAACTGGAGTCCTGTTCGTTCACGCTCTCGCCTTCCTCCTCGTGCTCAAGGATCCACTCCATCGCGAGCTCCACGTCGTTCACTTGAATTCGGCGTAGTGCACGCTCGACGCGTGGTCGGGTGAACCCCATCGAGACAAGGTTGTCAACGATACTCGAGTCAACGACAAACTCCTGGCGACCGGTAGTTCTGCGAGCAGTCGGGCGGGAGCCACCCCCACCGAACAGTGTGCGGCGGAGATTCAACGCTTCTCCAAAGATATCGACGTTTCCTTCGTCGCCACCCCGCCCGTAAAAGTCAAGCGCAGACAGTCGACCACCTGAACGTTCCACTCCATTGTCGATGCTGCCATTTTGGTCGATCCGGTTCTTCAGCAGAGTGACCGCGACGGGGAGTACATCCGTCACGCAGAAGTCCACGGGAAGCTCCGAAAACGTCGGGTGGGTCCACACCGACAGGCACGTGCGCACACACAGGCGGTGGAGATCTACTGATAGCTTCCTGGGATCAAACTTGTCGTTGCCGTCGCTGCTGTGGTTAATCTCCTCGTCTGCAACCAGAGCAGCAGTCATGGGCGATGCGGAGATCACGTCCAAGTTCGAGATCCGACCCAGCAAGCCAGCGGCAATCCGGAACGACGACGACGACATCTTCGACGGGGCCAGCTTACCCGTCTCCTCGTTCCTTTCGGACTCAAAGGAGAGCGAGAAAAAGCGCTGGATGATGTTCATAATTATGCCCATCAAGTTCGACGCCGTAAACGTGGATCCATTGCTCGCGGATTCGTCGCCAACAGCGCCGCTGTCTTGGTCTCCCCTCAACATTGGGACGTCCTCAAAAACGGTGGTACTGTTTTTCAGCAGTCTGGATGGCTTTCCTTCCAAGTTCTCGTTCAGCGGCTTCAAAAGCTCGAGCAGCACCAGTGTGTTGACTTGCTTCTTCTTGCCCTCGAACACCACCGTTGTGATTGTCTCCAGTAAGAACGACAAATAGTACTGCTGCACGAATGCATCGATCTGGTTCGCCCGCGATTCCGAAATGACGTACAAGAGATGCCGTTCGATTGTGAGCGCAACGGTCTTGGCTAGCGCACGGGCATGCGGAGCAAGCGGAGCAATCACGTCGTCGCTGCGACGGTGTTGAAGCGTCGAAGATAGGAACGCCTTTCCGTATGCACTGAGCAAGCTTCGCGCCACGATCGCAAAGCGCAGCAGCAGCAGCGATCCCACCTTCCAAAGCCCCGTGCCTTCAGTCTTGGTCAAAGCGTCACCCTTCCCTTCACCCTTGTCCTCGGAAAGCTTGCTAACTGCCCGTTGCTGCTTCGACTTTTCGTGTTGGGCAGCCAGATTCGCACGCTCAAACTGAACGGACCGATCAACGGAGAACAGTCGGGCAAGCACCAGTTGTGTCGACTTGGACGCAAACTCGCTGAACCACCGACGGTTTTGCAGGTGACCGTGTGCAGTATCGAGCGTCCAGATCAGAACAGAACAGAGCCACTCGGCCATGGCGAGTACGCGCAAATAGTCGCCCGTGAGCGCAACCTTCTCGGCGTCCGCCTTCGAATCTTGCACAGACGCATCGCCAGACGGGTTGAACAGGTGCGTCAACTCGATGTTCGGCATCGAGCTAAGGATGCCCTCCGCGCCTTCCCCGCTTTCGCTCAGGTACCACGGAAGCCCGATTTTCGCCCGAGCAGCCCGCAGTAGATCCAGCTGAACACTCATTTCCTTGACAATAGCTGTCAGCAAGTTTGTAGGTTGCTGCGATGCGTACGATCGAAGCGCCATCGTGATCCCCTGCGCTGCTGGGTGGTGATGCAAGGCGTTCGATGCAGATGTCGACGAGCCACTCGCTGTCTGCTGAGGCAGTCCACTCGACAAGAACGATGTTGTGGACGGCAGAATGAGTTGGTACAGTCGCAGCAGCGCCTGGACACCTCCAAGATCGGCAAAGTACGACGCGTGCTCCGACTTGGACAGCATCGGCTCCAGCAGCTCCGTCAAGCGGGTCGTCATGCGCAGGAGAGTGCCGTAACTACGCTCCCATGCGGTGTCTTCAGCAACTGCCGAAAGGGACGACTGGCCCGTGCGCAATTTCTCCTCCCCAAATCGAATGATCTTCTTGACCGCGTGGACGGAGGCTTGGACCGCTGAGTTCTGGGTACTCGGCACGTGCCGCATCAGCTCAAAGATGCCGGTACCAACCACCGACGCAACGTCTCCTTGAAAGCACTCAGACACGTCCCCATCGGCGTATTGAGGAAGCGCGAACATGTCGAGCAAATGCATCAAGGGCTCGTACTTTGCAACCTTCTCGGCGTGGTTCGCGGTGAGACAGAGCGTATTGAGTACCGTGGGGATCGCAATGATGAGGTCGCTTGATCCTGGGAGTAAGATCCGTGATGGGTACAGCTCCTCAATGTCCCAGCGAGTAATCGTCTTCAGAAACGCATCCGCGATTCCAGAAGAATGGACGTGGTTCACGCTGCTCGGGTCGTTGTTTACGACGTCGGAAACCACCACCGCGGCTTGAGCAAACACAGCAGGCCCGAACGCGTCAATGTGGCCCAAAATCTTCAGTAGCACCTTGCTGAGTACGCTGCCATCGCGAATTACGCGGCTCGTGGCGCCCGCGCTCATCACTCCTTGCAAGTGGAACGTCATCGACAGCCCAGCCAGAAGCGAGATGACTAGTGCTCCCTTCGCTTCCGCGAGCTGAAGCTTCGCGGATGCCGACACAGCCGCCGTCGTAGACACGGTCGAGCACTCCGACATGAGGCGGTCGGTCAGGATCCCAACACCATTCAAGTCCTTGTACAAGTTCGCAGCTGCAGAGTGGCTGCTCACTGTGATTTCCAATGCCTGGACACACTGGGTAACGATCGTTGTGTGGAACGCGTTAACGGACGGGATCGAGATCGTGTGGAGCAGCGCAGGCACGACCCCACTCTCTGTCAAAACGGCAGCGCCAGACTGGACAGCGACAACCGCAGACAGCAGCTGAAGCACCGCCTCCACCCAGCACAGCTTGGCCTCCGTAGGAGTGCCCAAGGGATTGCGGAACGGAGGACCACCGACGACCTCCGCTTCTTCCGGCGACAGCAAATCAGTCGTCGCTTGGACAAACGCGACCGCAAGGCTCATATCCATGTCGTTGTCAGCCTCCGACGACGTTCGTGCGGTCGGTCCCGCACCGGTTCTTGGAGAATCGCTCGACGGTCCAGCGCTGGCCGAGTTTCTTCGAGATCCACTCCCCTTTGCTGTGACGCTCTCTAGCTCGGACATGCAGAAGCGAACGAGCGCCGGAAAGACGCCGTGGGGAACCCCCTTCACAACGCCAAGCGCCGACAACACATTAGACTGACGACCCAGCACTCCCATGCCACCGGCGCGTCCAATACGGTCGTTCACGAGCGCCGTAAGAACCAGAAGAGCGGACGTGCGGACCCGGATCGGGATCTTCTCGCAGATCTCCACTCGGACCAGCTCGACGATTCCTCGCGTAAGCTCCGGGTTCTGCTCGCTGTAATTGATGACGTCCGGCGAGTCGCCGAAGATCGAAAAGAGCGCCAGCAGAGCGTATAGGCGCTCCACCACGATAGCCTCCCGTGTGAGCTTGCTCCGGGACGCATAGCATGCACGAATCTTTGTGTACAGCTGAAAGTGGAGCTTCTTCGGCACGTTGAACTCTGCCACCAGTCGCTCGCATGTGTTGGCAGCAACGTTCGCAGCGTCCGGGAACGGACTGTCGGCCCCGCGATCTGAATCCTCCACAAGTACCCGCGGCTTGTCCGAGGCATCTCGCAGCGGTGGGATGGGGACGCTGACCAACTCGACGTGCGAGCCAGCGTCCGCGTCGATGCCGCCCCCGTAGAACTGGAAGGAGAACTGCTCTTGCGCAGTGCTCGCTCCGGTTGCATTTAAGTACTCGACAACATCCAGGCTGCTGTTGAGCGACCCGTGCCCTTGCGCGATCGCCAGCAGTCGCCGGCGCAAGAGCGCGTTGCGTCCGGCACTCGCCTCGAACTGCCCCGACGGGTCAATAGTGAATCGGTGCAGCGACGGCGGCAGCGACAGCATGGCCACGACGTGGATCGCCTCGAACGCGACGCGCTCGCTTTTCGCCGAGAGGAACGCCACAACCAGCTGTGTAGGCAGCGATCACAGAAGTCAGTCTCGGTCTTTCGGGCGGCGGTGAGTCCCCGCAGCAGGGCCGCACCTCGACCGAGCCGTACACCGCCTTGTTGGACGCGTTCTCGAGCAGAAGCGCCATGAAGCGCAGCGCCTCGTACACCTGCTCGGTCAGCTCGCTCTCAGCGGCGCCCGCGCCCGCGTCCGCGTCCACCTCCATACTCTCCTCGCTCGCGTCGGTTTGCTCGGCCAGCACTGGGGCGACCAGCACCAGGCGCGGGCATCGCTGCAGCGCGCGCCGCAGCAGCTGCTCCAGTCGGTCCAGCACCTTGGCCCAGTTCGCCAGGCTCGCCTGCTCCTCGAACGGCCAGCCGCCGATGCACTTGAGCACCGTTGTGACGTGCTCGTCGCGCGCGCGCAGCAGCACATCGATCAGCTTCTGCTCGCGCGCGGTGGGCGGCGAGCGCGGAGCCCCCGCAGCCCGCGCGCCGCCGTACAGCGCACCGCTCGCCTGCATCGGGCGCGGATCCGGCGCGCGCGCGGCCTTTCTCGCGCTTCAACCCTCCCTTTCTCGCTTCCTCTCGCCTCTCAAAGTCGCCGGCTGCGCGCCGAGGACCCGCGCTCGCCTCCGCTGCAGACCGCGCGCTCGCTCGCTCGCGCGTAGGCCGCCGCGTCGTCTGCGCCGGCTTCTGCTCGCGTCGGTGGCGTCCGTCTCGCCTTGCTTGCTCGCTCGCGCCCCGCGTTCTCCTCCCAGCGGCGCTGTTCGCTGTCTGTTCCTTTCACCCCCCGCCGGATCTTACCGATTCAACGGCGAAAGAGAATCCGCATAATCAAACCAAATGGTGGGCGATCGGTTATTTTGGAAATAAAAAAAATGCAGAATTGTAAGAAACGTTACCAATACCTTTAATATGTATTTCATACATATTTCATAATACATTAATTGTATGTTGTTATTATATTACACTTATGTATTTGTAATGAAAACGTTTCACACAGCTCAATAATTGTTCATAGCTCACCTAACTCAGTACACATCGCCCTACATATATAAAGATCTCACAAATATCAGTATCCAACTCGAGAAAAGTATCATTTATCAGTAAAAGCTAATACCTTAAAGAGGTACTCTTTCGTAATTATTTCTAGATACAAATTTCAAGTAAAATAGATGTCCTAAATCAGTGCGCCTAAACTGGTATACTCTAAAGAGGCACCCTTTTGTAAATATTTCTGCCTACAAACTTCTAATGAAAAAGTTGTACAAGGTCAGTACTTTTTCAAATCCCCTATTGAGCATGTAACCTTTTTTGTATACAAATTTCAAATAAAAAGATCAAAACCCTAACCCCTCCCTATCGAACGCTCCATGGCGTACAGTACTGCTTTTCTCTATTGATAACCTCATCAAGTCTAGATGAGGTTATAAATTGAGAGAATATTTACAGTTCTGCAAACACGAAATCAAACACCAAGCCAGATAGGGGCCACTATTTTCATGCGACCACATCCAGTGTACAGTATCTTGTCCTGCTCCTTCATACTGTACCAGCCATGAGCAAGCGCGCACCGTATCGAGTCATGCGTCATGACAAATGTCAGTGGTCTGGACCACTTCGGAGGCCAAGGCGTGTTGGCAAATGGCGGCGGCGGCAGGCTCGTGTTGCAGATGACGACGCCGGCGTCGGTCGTGCAGATGGTTGAGGACCGCATGTCCATCTATGGACGGGTACCAGTTCGACCGGCCGCTGGGGCTCTGGAAGATCTACCTGAGCATGTCGAGGGCGGGCTCACACTGCCGGGCCGCGACTACCGCTGCTTCTCCAGACGTTCGAGAGCAACTCGCTTTTCCTGCTGCGCTTCCTGATCGACCACGAGATCGCCGGCTGCTCGTGGCTCGAGGCGCCGGCCGGGTCTTACAACGCGGAGCAAGTACAAGACCGCATACTGAAACGAAATGATTGGGGACTCTATATGATGTTTAATTCTGGAATACAAAATGAAGTAGCGGCGATCTGTTGTCGTCCATGTCGAAGTTGAAAGGTCGCACCAATGCTCCTCACTGGAGTCCTCAGCGCGCACCAACGAGCCGTTGACCCAACGCCTGGGGGCTGTGGGTGCGTGCGATGCGAAGGCGCAGTGGCTGCTGAGAATAGCGCGCGCCTCCCGCCGCAACGCAAAGGGTCGCGCCTCCAGGAGCGGCGAAACCCCTCGTCGCGAGCCGTTGGGCAGGCTTCTCCGCGTTAAATTTGTCGGAGCGAGAGGAGGAGGCGCGCGACCCTCAAGGCGAGGGCAACGACCGGCGCGCGCGCAGGAGGCGACCGCTCGATCACTTTGGAACTCCCAGTCCAGCGCGCAAGCCCGTCCGAGTAAGCTCCATCGCCCAGCTTCCTCGCGGCCCTTGCCCCTTTGCGACCCTCGAGTTCTTCCCAACTCTCTCTCTCTATCAAGCACAAGCTCTGAAGCCCAAGCTCTCCAGCCCGAAGCCATGCGTGAGTGCATCTCGATCCACCTCGGCCAGGGCGGCATCCAGACGGGCAACGCGTGCTGGGAGCTGTACTGCCTTGAGCACGGCATCCAGCCGGACGGACAGATGCCGAGCGACAAGACGATCGGCGGCGGCGACGACGCGTTCAACACCTTCTTCTCCGAGACGGGCGCCGGCAAGCACGTGCCGCGCGCGGTGCTCGTGGACCTCGAGCCGAGCGTCTGCGACGAGGTGCGCACGGGCACGTACCGGCAGCTGTACCACCCGGAGCAGATCATCTCGGGCAAGGAAGACGCGGCCAACAACTACGCGCGCGGCCACTACACGATCGGCAAGGAGATCGTGGACCTGGTGCTGGACCGCATCCGCAAGCTGGCCGACAACTGCACCGGTCTGCAGGGCTTCCTCGTGTTCAACGCCGTCGGCGGCGGC
>JAADXX010000287.1:0-32320 GCA_023338025.1 Phytopythium oedochilum | reverse complement strand
CTGAGCCTGCTGGACCGGTTGTTGCTGCTGGGCGGTGACCTGCTGCGCGGCGTTCTTGCTCTTGTTGTTCTTGCGGCCCATGCCGACTTGATGAGAAAGTCGCAGACGGGGTGGCCGGCTTCTCCTGCTGCTTTTGCTGCTGCTGCTGGTGGCGACTTGGCTTGAGCGCTTGACTGCAAATGTTGGAGTGGCCGAGCTGTGGGAGACAAGAATAGCAAGGTGACTGGCTGAACGATCAACCTCATGCTCTTATCTTGTCACTGGTTTGAAATCCACAACGGAAGTCAAGCAACGTATTTTGAGAATATGTCTGAGCTTTTTGCAATGCAAGTCGGACAAACTTTCTTTACATCTCAAGGCACAGCTCAGCCTCTGCTGCTTGCACAGGGATCCCTGGAACGTAAAAGGCTGGTCGCCGGTTGCGTCGACTTCGCTGTTTCTTGCTCTTTTGCCTTCGTATTCGCGAGCCTGCGAAGTAGTTCTCTTGGATCGAGAAGGATGCAGTCAGCACCGCTTCGTACTCTGGTGGCGGAGTTGATTGTACTATCGGCACGTTCACCTCAGTCAGCTCCCAACGGTGAACTGATCCATCCGTTGCGCCGGAGACGACTGTGCAGCCATCCAAGCTCACGACCAGCGCACTAATGCTGGCAGCATGCGCCTCAGACACTGAGCACAACAGCGCATTTCCAAGCGATGCCCTTAGCTTCCAGAAGAACAGTGTGCCATTCGAGGTTCCTCCGACTGCAAACTCGCCATCGCTCTCAAAGCATCTGCATCAGAGATCACAGTGACAACGGTCAGTGCTTGAACCCTCCTCGCAGGCTTTTGATGTCGCGTACCTGATCTGCCCGGGCGTGTTGCTATCCATCCGCCACAGCTGCTTACCCTCGAGGCTGAACTGGAGCAGCTCATTCTCGATTGTCACACAGACAAACGACTTGCAATCCGTAGCAAAAGACACGGACGCAACGTCCCCCAAACACCGAGGGCTGACCAGCACATCGCGGATAACGACAGCAGCGGTAAGATCGATCAAGTACACGCGACCGTTGCGAACTCCTGCAGCAGCATACAGCCCATCCGAGCTCGCATCCAGGCACAGAACCGAGTCATTGCACTCCAGAAAGGTCCGAATCACTGTCGAGCCGATGCGCCTGGAGGAGTAGCTCCACAACTTGATTGTCGAGTCCCACGAGCTCGTGAGGAACCGGTTTTGAGAGACACAGATCGCCGAAATGCCGTCCGAGTGGGCGAAGCGCCTGTCGATCACGCGGCGAGACTCGATCGAATACATGTAGACGCGGTTGTCCCAGCAGCCGATGAAAGCGAACCGACCGTCGGGCGAAACATCGCAGCATGACAACGGCGCGTCAAAGGGAACCTCTTGAGTTACGGCTCCGTTGCTGGTAAATGCGATCTTCAATGAACAGTCCTTGCTTGCTGTAAGGATCACGTCGCCTATCCTCGACAAAACAGTGCAGGTTACCTCTCCGCCATGCGCCGACAGCGGAGGAGCTTTTAACCACGACCAGCTCCTCGAAAAGCCTTCTTGTCGGTCAAGCCGCGACTTCCACCCCCATCGTTTAGGCGTGCTTCTCCAATCTTGGTGGTTCCACATGCTGGACGCGAAGCGTCCGAGCGCGCGAGGAACGTTGGTCCACGGCGTCTGGACGCAGAACAAACTGTAGCGGTGGCGACGATGAGTACGATAGGGCACAACCCCTTCTCCTTGCTCGTCATCGGAGTCGTAGCCATTGGTGAATGCAGAGCTGTGGAAGAGTATCTTTCGGCGCGCAGCCTCAGCAGGGAACGACCTCCGTCGAATCTCCTGTTGAGGAACACGGGGCGACGGTAACAAGTCCGGTGTGGCAAGCTTGATCTTCCCGTGGTCGGTGGACCGCCGAGGGTGCGGGGCCGAGAAGAGAAGCTTTGGCGTCTGGCCGAATTCTTGGATCTGCGACTCCAGTGATGCCTTCTGCATGGGGTCGTCAACCGTTTCGAGATCGACAGCCCCCTCATACGATAAATAATAAAACACTGGGGTTGCACGCATAGCACAATGTTAGTCTCCATCCACTGTCCATCCGTTGTATCGCAGTAGTGCGAGAAAGACCTATTACTCACCGTTGTTCGCTTTGGAAGCCTCATCGCCTTGCTGTTTGTATCCAAAGATGAGATCAATCCAGTGATGCAGGTTCTGTGAGACGTGATCGCTCTCGAGTGCGTCCCGATTCCTCCGAACAAACGTTGCTGGGTCATCACGAGCCCATGGCGGCAACTCGACCGCATCTACTCGCTGCAGCCCTTGGGTCGTGCCGAGATCCAAGTGGTGAAGATTGCGCAGCCATTTTTCGGGCGGGAAGTTAACATCGTAGAACTCTGGAATGAGCTCCTTCACGTCCGTGTGACTCGTCAAACATCCTTCCCATGTGACGTTTACACTTCGAAACAATCGGTCTGGAGAGTCGAACTTGCCGTTCTGAAGACAGAGCATGTACTCGGGTGCCATCCGCACGAGAAAATACAGCACGTAGCCGGGCGTCGAGTAGTGAGTGCCATACAAGAATGGTGGTGGCATTCCTTCCGCTTCGTCTCCTCGCGGCATCATCTCATAGCGAATCTTGAAGTACTCGAGTCGGTCCGGATTCAACGCCCCAACCGGCTTCGATAGATCGCGGAAGACGTCAGGGTTGCTCAGGTCCAGGTGCTTGCTCGTGTAGTCGCGCAGCACCCACGGGAAGACTGGATACTGCGTCAAGTCGTTCCGCGTCCTCCCCGAGGCATTGTTCAGGAATAATAAATAGTCAAAATTGGAGATCTCGCGCCGCTGCCACTTGCGCATCATATACTCCAGGTCTTTGCGGCGGCACCGCAAGAGCTCCGGCTGGCTCATCAAAGCTTCGTACACGCTGTCGCGCTCCTGGTGCGTGCTGAAGGAGAAGAAGCAGCTGTCTCCGCGCTTGAAGTAAATCTCCAAGCCCGTGTTCCGAAGCAGATACCGCCGTCGGTACACTTGGTCGATCTCGGTGTACTCCCAGTTGAGAACTGGGTCTAGGATGTTGTTGAGCTGGGCTGGCTGGAAGTACACCCGCAGGTCGGACAGCATGACGCAGCCTGGGTACCTTAGTAGCGGCTCGATGCGGTCGACTCGTTGCGCCTCTGGTAGCACCAGCCGTTCGCGAAAATCCACCAGCAGACTCGGATCAAACTCGCTCACAAGCCGCGGCATGAGCACTGGCGCCAGCAGCGCCTCTTCCTCGACTTTAGGCAAAGCCCGCCGCGGGAGGTTGGCGACCTCGTAGATGACATGGATGTTGGCTAGGAACGCCTCGACGGACGTGTACAAGAGGGTGAACATGTACCTGGAGGGCGGGTCTGTCGCTAAAGTGGTTGCTTGTGGCTCGACACCCGTCACTCCTGGGGCCTCGCGACACACGTACGGGTGGTCGATGCCTCGCGCCTTCATCTCAACGATTGTCTTGGACCGGAACGTCAGGTACGTCGTGACCGGGCCGTCCACGCTAGCCTGCGCCTCAACGAAGCACTCGGCCACGGGTTCGGCGAGCATGGAGCGGAATGGGAACCGAAGGATTGGCAGGTGCAGGTCGTCCGGCACGAAGAAGAGTCCGCGCGTGCACAGCTTGAGGCGGCCATGGACCCTGCGGTGCGTCGCCGCCGACGGCTCCAAGAACCGGTACGCGCTAAAGTCCTGCGTCGCAGCAAGGCATCGTTACTATATATGCCTTGCAGCGCGAGCAGCGTCGGCGTGGACGCACCTCGAGGAAGTATTCGCCGTCCTCGAGCAGCAAGAGGCTGAAGCGCGCCGTCTGCGCCTTCCTGTGGCTGCCGCGGCGGCGCTGCATCCGCCGCGAGGCGAGCGCGAGCTTGGCCGCTCGCCGGACTGTTAGACGCCGCTACCGAGTCGCGCGCGCGCGCTCCGATCGTCCCGCGAGGCGCTCCAGGAGTCGCCCAAGCGCATGCCGCGCCTCGTTTCGGGCGGCTATTTCTCGCGTTTGGTCGTCGTGCCTTTGAAGACCGAATCATTGCGTCTTTCGCGGTGTATTACACGTCTAAGTCAGTACAATTTGATTGAAAGCAGCGTAATCTACTGTCTATGCGTTCTATTTGCGCTGGAGTTTTCTCCCCTTTTTGGTACATTGGCCGAGTCGCCGACTTTGAGTTCGCGCGCCAATTTTCTGCGGTCGGCCGGGCGACATGGGCAAGGGGGCCAAGTGGACGGCCAAGGAGGACGAGGCGCTGGCCGAGGCCTGGGTCGAGGTCTCGGACCCGTCGAGCGGCGTGACCATCACGAGCGACGAGTTCTGGGAGGCCGTGTACGCGCACTGGGCGACGCTGCGCGCGCGCGAGGGCCCGGCGCGGTCCGAGAAGGCCATCAAGACGCGCTGGCAGGTGCTCACGCACACGGTGCAGCGCTTCGAGGCGCTGCTGGCGCAGGCGGCCGAGCAGCGCCCGGACGAGCCGCGCGACGTGCTCTACGACGTGGCCAACAAGGAGTTCTTACGCGAGGAGGGCGTGCTGTTCGACCGCAAGCGCGTCTGGGCCGTGCTCACCAGCTGCTCGCGCTGGAGCAGCAACCCGCGGTCGCTGCGCAAGCTCCTGCGCATGCGCAAGGCCGCGGTGCTCGACGGAGACGAGGAGGACCCGGCCGAGAAGCGCCGGAAGAGCCTGGGCGCCGCGACCGGCGCGGCCGTCGTCGTCGTCGGCAGCGAATCCAGTCCGTCAGCCGCCGCGCAGACCGACTCGCAGCGGCTCGGGCGGCTCGCGCCGGCGCTGCACGCGCGCGGAGAGCCCGGCGGACCCATCGCTGCGTTCGCGTCGTCGCTGCAGAGACTGAACGGCCGCGAACAGGACGACGCGGACGCGATCGACGAGCAGGTGACGACTGTCGCCGCCGTCGAGCACCAGGGCGGAACGTCCGGCGCGCCGGCAGGACCGACAAGCGACGCGTACGCCGCGGCGGTCGCTGACCTGGCCAGGGTGCAGCGCGAGAAGAACGAGCTCGTGGCCGACCAGATGCTGATGACCATGCTGCTGGCCGACACGATGGACATGCGGAACCGCGCCGCGCTGGAGCAGCTCAAGATGAAGTACCTGCAGCGCGCGTTCGCGTCCGATCCCCGGCCGAGCCAGGTCTAGTGGTCTAGTGGCGAGGCGGTTGTTTCGTAAGGTATGGGTGGCGCCTTCGCGAGTCCGCTGCCGGCGCAGGGCCACCTCGCAGGCGTATTACTACTGTGCACTCGAATGCATGCGATTTGAACACTATGAACACCAGCATATCCGGATACTGGCAAAAACGCAAAATCGGTTTATTTTTGTTTTTCGTTTTGTATTGACTTTTTTTTATTTGTGAAGTTGTAAAAAGGAGGCAGAGATGGAGGCGGACGGCGCGGAGGATCGGCGCGAAGATGGCGAGCCGGGCGCCGGCGCAGACGCGTGGGCGGTCGTGAGCCGCGTGAACGCCGATCTGCGCTACGTGGATGACATTGTGCGTGTGCTCGCGTCGCGTGTTGGCGCAATAATGGCGCTGAAGTCGAGCGAGGTCCGAGGCTTAGCCATCGTGCTTTACAGGCGTTTGGAGACGACCGCGACGACTTTGTGGCACAAGTCAACCTGCACGGGAACGCCATCGAGTCCATGGATGGGCTGGAGACGTTTACGAGGTGCGTCGGCGTGGGCGTGGGTCAAATCAGCTGCAATCCGACTCACTGGCCTCTTTTTCAGGGTCGTCGAGCTGTGTCTGTCGAGCAACTGCATCGAGGTTTCAACAGCGCAGTTCCGGCTGCTGGAATACCCCCACTCGATATATGAGAGCGCTCACGCCGAGTCTTTCTCGTCCAGGAAGTGTCGTTCCATGCGCTGGAGCCGCTCGTGAGCCTCCGCGTCCTGGACCTGTCAGCAAACAGGTACGGCCACGCTTGCCTGTGCATACTGCAACAAATGCTGGAACTCACGTAGCAGTTCGGATCGCTGCTTGTTCCTGAAGTATCGAGTCAACGCTGGGGTTTCCGCAGCTCCCGAGTCTGGAAGAGCTGTCAATGGCGCACAACAGGTATTGTCTGCCTGCGTGCACGAAGGCATCATGCTTGGAAATCTGATGAAGAGGATGCAAAGATTGCAGCGCCTTGACGGCATGACACGCCCCATCAAGTTCCCGCGTCTGCGATACTTGGATCTACGTGGCAATGAGATCGGCGAGTTCAACGGAGTCGTCGCATTGCAGCGCTTCAAGGTATCTAAAGCGGACGCGAAGATTAACACTGCCGCAGAAGCCACTAACGCTGGGGCTGGTCTCCTTCGCTCAGCGGCTAGCACAATTGCGCTTGCAGGCTCAAGATGGCTCGATGGCCAACCCAGTGTGCGATCTGGACGATTACCAAGACACAATGATCAGGGTAACGTACCGAAAGTCGAGCTGAAAAGCACTTGGGTGAGACGCGGCATCTGCCGTTCTAATGCGGGTCTGTGTCCATACAGATGCTCCCCACGCTCAAGTTCCTCGACGAAGAAGAGGTGGATCTTTTGAAAGAGGTTGGGAGCATCCGTATGCCGAAGTACCGGTCAATTTTGCGTCGGATTGCCAGCAGTAACAGCGTCAACAGCAGCCACAACAACCTGGGAGGCACCAGTGCCAGTCCAACAAGAAGCGAATCTTCTTCTACTCTGGTCGTCAAAGGAAGGGATAGCCCAGAGACCAGACAACGAGACCAAGCATCGTTTAAGGCTTATTCTCCTGCTCGCGCTCCAAGACGGCAAAATTCGTCCCAGCTCCGTTCAAATCAGCTTCGGATGGGTGATGAAAGCAAGCAAGTGCCAGATGTGGCGTTAAAATCGCCAGCAAAAGTGTTTATGGCGAGGGCGTCACCTGCCAGCACTCCAAAGAAGGATCGTATCGTGTTGAAGGAGAGCGAAACGAATACTGATCCGTACCCGATTGAAGAGGAGCTCGCAAAGCGTGAGCAAGACATTGCCCAAAGAGAAGCAAGGCTGTACGAGGCTGAACGGGGGTTTCTGGCAAGAGGGAAACAACTTGTTGATGCTCAGAAGGGACTTGAAGAGCAGGTCGCTGAGCTCACGGAGAAGCTGAAGCAGTCTGCTGCACGCACCACAGAGGATCAAGACTCCCTCGCAGAGCTTACAAGCCAGCTGGAAGCGGAAAGGAAGGAGCATGCACATGCTCAGGGAAGCTACGAAGCTGCAGTTTCTGAACTAAACCGGTCGCTATTGTCAAAGGATGGTGAATGGGAAGCCAAGGTTACCGATCTGACCTCGCGGCATTACAAAGAACTTAGAGCTGTGACAGCAGCAAAAGGCGATGTTGAGAGGGCACTGGCTGGCGTGGAAGCCCGAGTTTTGGCCCTCACCCAGCAGATGCATACACTGGAAGATGAGTTGAAAACCAAGGAGGCAGCTTGGATTAAGCAGGAGGAAGCAATCGCGTTGCTGACCGCGGAGGTAGAACGGCGGGGTGCGGCCAACTCTTCGCTTGAGTCTCAGCGATTGAACGAGTCGAAGGGCTACAAGGAGCGCTTGGAAGACAGTGCAAAACGTACAAATCACCTCGAAAAGCAAGTTGCCGAGCTCCAATTGAATCTCGAGACCGTGTACAACAAGTGTGTCGAGAAGGATGAAGATTGCCATCAGCTAAAGAGGAGTTTGCTGGCTAAGCAGATGGAAGTAGACGAGCTCAAGACTCAGCATGCAAAGGCGATGGATCGGCAGGACAAGCTGCTGCTGCAACAGCAAACGTTGTACGACAAGCAGCTGCAGGCTTCCGTTTTGCAGATTGAGATGGAGTTCCGCAAGGAACACCAACTGACCGCGCAACAGTTTCAGGATCTTCAACGGCGCTACCACGACGCGATCAAAGAAATACGTCGGCTGCAAGACGCTTACGGCTCTAGTCGGAGGCGCGAAGCTAGCGCGCGGGCCGAGATCAGCAAAATCCAAGCAATTCTTGCGGACGACAAGCAGAAGCTATACGCCGAAGACGCAAAGCGCACGGACGAGTTTGAGCACAGACTCCATGTCTCTGAAGATCGATGTATCGACTTGGAGAAGCAGATCGAAGTGCTTCGAACAGATAATGAGCGGATCGGCACCCTTGAGCAGCAGGTAAAGAACATGGAGACGCACGCGGACGAGTTAAAATCAGAGGTCTACAGGCTGACCGAGCAGCAGGAGACGTGGCGGAAGCAGGAGGACAATCTGCGCGCAGCGCTAAAGGTAAAAGATGTCATGCTAAACGACCAGCTACGACAGTTGAGCGAGATGCGTCGCGAGCGAGAGGAGCTCGAGGAGCGATTCAATGACGAGATGGCCGAGCTGCAGGGCCACGTGGAGGAGCTAGAAGCAGCATTGGACGACTCTGCGCAGCTAGCAATGGATGGTGAAGCAAAGTGCGAGGCTCTCCAGCTTGAAAAGCAAGAGCTGGGGCGACAGATGGCAGCGCTAAGCGAGCAACTTGACGAGCAGGCGAACAATCTGGAGCAAAAACGCACAGCACTCGATTTTATCGAGCAGGAGATAGAGAAAATGCGCAGCGCTCTCTCTAATCAAGACGAGATGTTCCAGAAACGGCTGAAGAAGCGCGTCGAACAGCACAGCGAGGAACTTGAGCGGGCTCACGCGGCTGGAGAAGAGGAGCGGGAGCGATTACGGATCGAGTTGGAGGCACAGCAACGCGAGATGATGAGCAAGTATCAGTCGCTGTCGATCGAGCTGCAGGGCGTGGTCGCACAGAACACCAAGCTCCGGGTTGCACTTGAGCAGGAGCGCAAAAAGATCGCGCAGAATGACCACGACATGCGCGTGCTGATCGCACAGGTAAAGTGGAGTATGCCGAAGGGGAATGTGACCTGTATCTCAAACGTTTTCCTCTACGCTTGGCACTCGGCAGATTGACCGCGAGCGACACATGAAGCAAGAGCACCTGCGGCAGATCAAGTCTCTATTCGAACAGCTGCAGCGAGATGTACCATGACGCAATTTTGCGGCGACTTGTGTTTATACATTTGCCTAGAACGAGTCTTCGTCGCTCCCGTCCTCGGAAAAGTACTCGAGCTCCTCGGACTGAACGTCCTCCTCGCTCATTTCAGACTCGCTCTTGGGTGCTTTCTTCTTCTCCTTGTCGTCTTTTTCATCCTGGTGCTTCTCGAATGCTGCTGCGGTTGCTACTGCCGACTGCGATGTCGCTGCATTGCTTGTCCCAGACGCTTTGTCCGGGCCGTCGTACCGCTCGTCGGTGTAGTCATCATCTCCGTCGTGTTCACCACTTGCAGGCGATCTATTCTGTTCGACCTCACCGTTGTCTTTTCGCACGGCACTTGCTTCCTGCTCGTCTTCATTCTCCTCTACTTGCGAGAGGAATGTTCCTCTATTCGGTGCCGGGGCTAGCTGCGCGACAGGTCGGCTCGCCTGTTCATGTTCGCTTGGCGCGCCGGAGGACTCGAGAGCCTGAGAAGACTCGGCCATCGACTCTTCAATAAAGCTTTCTTCCACATCCTTCTCCTGCTCCACCTCGTCATTTTCCGCTTCTAGCGCACGGGTAGGCTTGAGGCTGGGGAACGTGCTGGCTGGCGTGTCAGCCCTTTGAGGCGGAGGATCGGCTGCGCTGCCGCCAGTCTCGAGGCGCTCCACCAGTAGGTCCAGCAACCGCTTAAGCTGGGTCTCGTTCACAACACTCGGCGACAAGAACTTGCTGTTGTCGCGCTGCAGTCGCTCCAAGATTTGGCCAGTCTCGGACGCCTTGGTTAGCATGGGCAGCTCCACGACATGCAGCTTCTTCACTCGTCTCCTGGGCTCGTCCTCGCGGAGCACGTACAGCGACATGTGGCCATCGCCATCTACAGCGCTTGCGTCGTCCTCATACTCGAGCGCCAGCGTCGGCACCGGCGCGTACTTGATCCCAAAGCGCGTCGGCGTGATCATTGTCGCCAGGCCCGACTGGGCAGCCGCCGCCCACATACTGGAAAGCTACGCGCCTTTTCGAGTCCTCATGTGTACCCAAGTTACAAGGGTACCCCGACCGCACTGGGTTGCGTGCCGAATTCTAGGAGCGTAACTGTCGGCCATGCGGCCGCCCGACTTCGCGTCGAGAGCTGCTCACATGCGACGGAGACTCTCACGTCCTGCGGAAGCTTCTCCTGTCACTGCTCGCGCGTCCTCTTCGTCCCAAGCCGAGCTAGCGCAGTATGCTTGCTAAACGGTATGCGGCAGTGATGCCAGTGACAGATCGTAACCCGGTGCGTAACCCGGCACAGTTGTACCCCGTCAGTTCGAGCTCCGACTCGGAGAGCGACCTGGACAGTTCAGAGCGCGAGTCCGAATCGGCGAACGACTCGGACGCCGGCAGCAGCGCGTCCGCAGCTTCCTCTGCGTCGGACTCGGCCGACGCGCAGCTGGAAGGGGACAAAGAGAGCGAAGGGAGCGCGGACGAGAGCGACGACGACCTCGCGCGGCCTCTGCGTCGAGCGTACTCGTCTTCTTCCTCGGTCTCCTCGGTCTCCTCGGACAGCGACGCGCTCGACGGCGGCGCCGACTTCTTCCTTGAAAAGACGTCCAGACGCCGTGGATACCCGTCCATTGATTTGCAGAGCGAGCCGTCCATGTTCCCGGCCGCAATGCGCTCAGACAACCTCGGTGTCGTCGCGTGGCTGATCCCCGCCATCGGAGTCGCCACGATGTTCGGCACCGACACACTCGCGTGCATCTACCACTTCGAGTGCCCGGACAAATTCCCGACTTTATCTTACGCCGCGACGTTCAAGCCCGAGGGGTACGTGTTCACAGTCGGCATGTGCATCACCTCCATCTTCATTGCCGCCACGATCGCGCTCTTCTATTGGTTCCTCAAGCTCCGCTGGCACACCTCGAACTCGGTCGTGTCAACACAGCAGCGATTCGCGGGACTCGTAGTGCTCGTGTGTGGCGAGATGTGCGCCGTGGCGCTCTTCGGACTCGCGGTGTTTGACATGCGAAATCACCACGACATTCACATCATATCCACGATCGTGTTCTTCGCGACGTCGTGGGCCATGATGGTCGCTGTGCACCAGTCGAGGCGGTTGATCTTGCAGTCCAACAATTCTTCAAAGGGCGATGACGTTGTCAGCAGTTGCACGAGTATCGGCGACGGCCCAGTGTCGCTGCTGTCGTCACTCCGGCGCTGGAAGCGCCTCAAGATCGCCGCTGCGCACCGTCTCGGGAAGCTGATGCTGCTCATGGGCCTGGCATCGACCGCTCTATGTAAGCTTATCGTTTATTTTGATAGTTGACGCTGGGCATGCGCTAACACCTTGATCACGCGTCGCTACAACACAGTCGCGCTGCTCTTTGTGTGCGTCAACGGTGTCTGGCCCAACCCCGTCGGATTCACCGCTGCGCAAGAGGCGTTCTTCGAGGCGTTTGCCATCGTTTGCCAGCTCTTCTTTATGGGTACGGCCTCGTGTGAGCTATCGATGCTCACGCACCTCGTGGAGCACCAGGACTACACGCAGCTCGAGCGGGCAGAGTAGGCACTGCGTCGCCAAATACAAACGAACCAACCGGCGGGAGCAAGAAATAGAGATGAGCGCTTTATGCCTGTTGGTTGAGGTACTCGACGAACATTTCGCCAATCACTGCAGTCGATGAAGGCCGCAGCTGCGCGATCTTGATGAACTGCCGTCGATGGCGGCGAGCCTCGGCAGTGGTGAGCTCCCGAGGAATTCGCAGCGCAGTGCTGGACTGAGGAAGGACCAACCCATCCGCAACGAGTCCGTCACGCTGGTACGCGATGACCGCGTCGACCACTGCCGCGGTGACACGATCCAACTCCTGCACGAAGCTCGCTTCCGTCGCCAGGGCCGCCTTTGTTGCTAGCCCAGCCTTCACGGCCCTGCCTTGGACGACGGCGTCCGCGATCTGCTCTAGAGGGATCCCCTCCTGCTCAATAGACTCAGGTGTGAGCCGAAACAGCGGACTGTCCCAGCGGTTCTTCGCGTTCGGGGCCTCGAACCGGGACGCGATGCCTTGGATCCTGGTGGGGCGACAATATAGTCAGGCATCCGAGCGACTTTATCCCTCTTCTCCCTCTTCTCCCATAAAGCAACGCACAAGTCGGGATCGTAGGGCGAGTCAGACTCGGCATTTCGCTGAAGCGAGACGGCCAGTGGGGTGTCCACGTAGATCTACCGCCCATGGTGCGAGTCTGTCGGTCAGAAAGAGCCATACGATACCACATCTCCAGCACCATGCATCCATTCGCACCACGCAGTAGGTTGTGCTCTCCGCTCGCGCCTTGCAGTACAGCTCATAGCGCACGCCCTTGATGTAGTTGAGCGCGTCCAGCACCACCACGGCCTCAGCGTCGAGCGCCTGCTCAACCGCCGCCTTGAGCGCGCTGCGCGTTGTCTTTTCGACGCGTCCGTCTGTAACCCAGGCCCCATGTCAGTCCGTCGAGTGCGCATGCTCCAGCCGTCATGCCAACACACGCACCGCTGTAACCGCGCATCTTGTCCACGTTCACCGTCGCGTCCGACACATACCGGACCTGCCGGCCGTGCACTCGCTCCAGGTGCTCCACCAGCGCCGTGGCCACGCGCGTCTTGCCGGCCGCCGGCAGTCCACACAGCACCACCAGTGGCATGATTTTCGATGCATGAAATCGTTCGCTTACCTCCAATTTATTTTAAATTTATTTCAGTTTAAAATTTTAGAATGTCGCGAATCCGACTGCTCGATTGGTTGAAAAACGAGTTCTTCAACATCGCGAAGCGAATCATTTCATTGAGTCATGGGAATTTCGAAAGAGCCAAATCAGTCGGCTTCCATCGTCACCACCAAAGTGCAGGACTGAGGCGCGGGTCTAATTATACCCTCGCCCCTTACGAGTGACAGGCTTACAGACACCCGCTCTGGACGCTCACGCCACGCGACCGACCGCGCCAGCAAGCGATCGCTCGGGCGGTGGAACCCACGTGGCCCTCTTGCGGCCAATGGGCCGAGCGGCCTCGTGCGCTAACCGAGTCGACCGCACGCGAGGAGACCGCACGAGCGCCACCGTCTCGAGATGGATCCACAGGGCAAGGAGCTGCATGTTCTCAAGCGCCACGTGCCGCGCATCGTCATCTCGCGGTTCCTGCATCGCCCGCAGCAGCTGCAGGGCCCGGAGTCCGTCGCGTTCACCGCAGCCGTCGCGCTCTTCGACCTCTCGGGCTTCTCGTCTCTCGGCAGCAGGCTCAGCGAGGTCGAGCGTGAGAAGATCAAGGGCGAGGGGTCCATGAAGGTCGACAAGCACCAGCACCGCGCGTCGCTGCCCTTGCAGCGGAGCGCGCGCTATGATCGCGTGTCGTCCGGCGGCGGCAGTATCGGCGAAGTCACCGAGAACGTCGAGCCGAGCGACCTGATGCGCGAGCGGAGGCGGACGACGTTGGTGGCGTCGCCACAGGCAACAGGCCCGTCCAAAACTATGAACTTCCTGAGTCTAACCAAGCCGGCGGTTGCCCCTCAGGGTAGTGCAGTCGAGACTCTGACGACCACGCTCAACAACAGTCTCGAGCCAGTGATCGAGGTAATTCTCAAGCACGGAGGCGACATCATCAAGTTTGCGGGCGACGCACTCATCGTGCTGTGGGAGACGGAGATCTCAATCGGCAAGACAACACCAGTCGGACAGCTCGCGCTCCGAGCAGTTCGATGCGCGATCGAGGCCCAATACGTCCTCAACGCAGTGTCGATCGGACAGGCGACTCTCTCGACCCTCGGGATGCATGTGGGGATCGGGGCGAGCCAGGTTACGGGGAACCATGTTGGCGGCGTCCTGAATCGGTGGGAATTCTACCTGAGCGGAGATGCCAACCGACAGATGAGCTTCGCAGAGCAGCACTCGAAGCGAGGAGAGGTCGTGATCTCGCCTGAGGTCAAAACTGCACTGGACAACTTCAATCCACTCGTGGAACAAACGGAATTATACTTGGAGCGCACTTCAAGCGGGAACTTCTCGGTCGAGCCTCGGCATGTGGTCGACTTCAGCATGTCACGAACATCTTCAGCATCCAGCACACCTTCAAATGCTGATTCGTCGCCCGCCTTGATCCCGTTCCTGCGCAGTTATGTGCCCGGCACAATCGCTTCGTATCTACAGAAAGGGCTAACCCTCACGTCGTGCACACTGCACATCACGGTAGTATTCGCTCGACTCGAGGGCGTTGTGGAGATTGCAGACCCAGCCGCGCAGTTGCAACAAATCCACAAGTACATGTGCGTGATCCAAGAGTCGGCGTACAAAGTGCAAGGAACACTGCGGCAGTTCGTGATCGATGACAAGGGTGCCGTCGCGATCATTGCCATTGGTCTCCCACCGTTCTACCACGAAGACAATGGTGAGCATGATTGTGTGGCAATTTGATACTATTCCTTGCTGATGTGTGTCTGGTGCAGCATTCCGAGGCATCAAGTTCGCGTGTTACCTGCTGGAAAAGGGCGTCCCCGCATCCATTGGGTAACACCTCGCCAGTATTCTTCGTTTGCTGGAGTTGGCGCTCACTTTGTTGCTGTTGCAATGATTGTTGTCGCAGAATTACAACCGGAAACGCGTTCTGTGGCTCCATCGGGAGTAGCTCACGCGCAGAGTACGCAGTGGTGGGCGACATGATCAACTTGGCGGCACGCCTAATGTCAGCTGCAGGTGTTGGGAGTATCCTTTGCGACGACAGCACCCGCAATACCTCGGAGTCATTCGTTCAATTCAGCGGCACAGCAGAAATTCCAGTCAAGGGCAAGTCCGAAAATGTGCGCGTCCACAGCGTGCAACGCGAGCAGATCAAGACGAAGCTCGATGCGGCGTACCTAAAAGACACGATGCACGCACTTCCGTACGGCTGCGACCAGATCGTCGAGCAGGTGCCACTTCTAGGCTCTCGTTGGATCCGGCAAGGCCGCCCTGATGATATGCATCGCGTTCTCGTCGTCTCTGGGGAGAGCGGCACAGGCAAGACTATGCTCCTGCGGTACTTCCTGCATCACAACAGTCGCTGCTTCATGGGTAGTGGGGACCCGCTCGAGTCATCTCTCGAGTTTCACGCTTGGCGAGGAATTGTGCGAGAGCTCGTGCTGATGGCAATCCGCCCACCAACATCGAAGACCGGTTCGTTTACCGGTGACGATGAAAAGTACTCCAGCATGTCAGTCGCTGGCTCAGAAGCCGACAGGAGTTCACCACCGACTAAGAGCCACTCCAGCGGCAGGGGGAGTGACAACACAGCGGGGCTTTCTCGTCGAACGCGAACCTCCGACACGAGTACCTTGGCAACTTTTCACGAGGAAATCGAGGCACAAAGCTACCCTGGCGCCGTTGAGCAGCTCCCAACGTCGCCGCAGTATTTTAGAGGCTCCATCGTCGGTACTGGGCGAACATCAGTCCTCAAGTACTTGGTGCTGACTCGGCGGATCTCGAAAGCGATGTTGTGCGTTCTGAACGACCTGCTACCGTACGCTCAAGGTGGCTCAGCCGAAGGAGTGCTATTAGAAAAGGGCGAGGAACGCACCAGAGTGCTGGAGCATGTGTTGTTCCTGATTGTGGAGGCCGTGAGCGCACACAAGCCTATCCTGCTCACCCTTGACAACGCGCATTGGATCGACCCGATGAGTTGGCGCCTCATTTGTAGAATTGTCGACGAGCTTCCGAACGTTTACTTTGTGATCACGACGCGAACTGGGCACATGGCGTTCCACCACGCCGCGTACGAGCTGTTCGAGCGCAGCTCTGAAGTCAAAAAGATGGAGATTCGGTGCTTTTCTTACCAAGTGACGAGCCTATTCCTGTGCCAGTACTACCACATCGCCATCATGGACACACAACTACTTGAGTTCGTGTACTCACGCACAGACGGCAACCCGGCCGCGCTTATCAAGCTTATGACTGCCATGATGGATGCCAATTACATCAGCGTAGACCCCGTGACTGGCAACATTTCCATCCTGCATGACCTCGACGACTTGGACACGCAGGTACCTCAGCATACTCGCGTCCGGGTCATGTCTTGCATCGATCTACTTGACGACCTCGCGCAAATGACGCTCAAGGTCATGAGTGTCAACCCCGACCCAGTCGAGCAGAAGCTTCTCAACGGCATTTTATCGCGGTTCATTAGCTCGGAGCGCAAGGACAGCATATCTGAGACCCCTGGCATCGCGCTCAAGGCGCCGCGTTCCCAGTCATCGCTGTCACCACTGCTGCAGGTCCGAGCAGCACTCGCCGGATGCGAGAACAACGGGATCATCACAATCGACGACCACAACAAAGTGCTCTTCTTCAACTCGACCGAGATGCGACTTGTCGTGTATGACACGATGCTTCCGTCCCAGCGACAAATGCTGCACGGTTTGTACGCTAGCTTTCTTCGCGACGTCATTTCCAGTCCTTCTGCATCACGTGTTCGCGCATATGCTCAACCGAGACGGTCTCCGTCAGCATCCACCGCAGAGACACTGAATCTTCGATCAAGTGATACAGTTGCGAGTACAGGCACCACTAGCACGGGCGATGAGACGCAGTACCTGCAGTTCGCTATACTAGGCTATCATCTATCACGAGCAGGAAGTGACCGTGCGGCAATCGACGCCTACCACAAGTCAGCTGAAGGTGCTATCGAGCTCAAGGAGTTCGGATTTGCGACCGACTGTATCCAGTCGTCGTACAAAATCCTAGACGCCGCCCACCGCGCCCGCAAACTCATGGAGCTTGACTACATCCTGCTTCGTAGCCGGATTGAGTTCATGCGTGGAGCTGTTGCGGTCGAGCGGAGCGAGTGGGACATTGCTATCACGCACCTGACGTATATAATACGGCTCTGTCAGCGCAAGGGTAGCATTCTGCGTCGGTATTCATCGACCATCCGCTCGGACGGAAGTATGATGATGCTGGAGTCAATGTTCACTTCCCGCAGCTTGACGAGCATCTCGCCAACGCCGGTAATTTCAGAGCGAAGAGCGCAACGGATGCAGCAGCAGGAGACTCACCAACCAGTTGGCTGCCTCCCCATGTTTGGTGAAAGACAGTCGTGGCTCGCCAACCTTCGTACGAAAGGGCTGATGCTACACATTGGCATGTTCTCAAGCGGAGGGAAAAGGAACAAGTCGCGCATCCGTGAAGCCCCTGAGTCCCCAACCATCGCAACGGCCAGCGTCAATCCTACAGGTCGAACGCTTGCCGGCCCGCGCATTAGCCGGGTTGGCTCGGGTCGAGTAGGACCAGAGGAGACCCTCGGGATCCTGCGCCAAGTCAATTTCTACCGAAAGCGTGCGGAGGAGCTCATCAAGAAGATCAGCCAGTCCAAGAAGAAGCAGGAGGAAATGAGCCGCGATATCCAGTTGCTCACACTCAAGAGTCTTCACCGAAGGACCCACCGGCTGTAGGTCGCTGTTATCCCATTCTTCCTTTGCCGGGTCGAGTTGTCTCTTGTGAAATGAATTTATTAGCGTTGTCGTCTTCGATTCACGCCCATGCCGCCCGTGTACATCCATGCATACATTTACAATCACGAACGCCGACTGACGCGCACGCGCGACTTGCGGCCTGCGACGTTTACCGCTCCAGCTGGAGCGCGTCCATGACGGCGCCAATTTTGTTCTTGTACTCTAGGTGACCCTGGATGATGCTCGACAGATTGGCGTTCTCAACGCCTGGAATGTCCAGCGGACCAATGCCCGCTGAGTTGAGCGCCCAGCCCTGGTAGCGGTACATGATCCCGAGCATAAGGTCGTTCTCCGAGTACCCGTTTATGAGTCGGCCGGCCACTACGCTGCGAGCGTTCGCCCAGTCCTTCTGTACCACTGGGACGGGCGACCCAAGCAAAACCGCGTTCTCGACGATGCCGAAGCACTCCTCTTTGTCCGCCGTGGCGAGGTGTTTGAGGCACGAAAAGATAAGGCGAGCGCCCATGCCGTAGCCAATGAGCGTAACCGGCCGTAACCCCTGCTTGCGCTCCATCAGCGACTGCGCGAGCAGCTTTCCCGACTGGTCCGCGTTGTTCATGGCGATGACCCAGATGTTGTCGATCATATTGGCCATGCGGAAGATCGTGCGCGGAACGGCAACCGCGGCAAACAGCGTCGACAACACCGTGTACTTGACAAGCTCATTGGTCGCGAACGATGTGATCTGCTCGGACGCGAACGTCCTCATCGACTTGCCGAAGCGCCGCAACATCGCTTCCTCCCATATCAAGCAGTACTGGTCGCCCTGCTGGAACCGGTCTTTCCACCGCCATGCGAGCATCAATTCTTCGTCGCTTGACTCTGGGTCGTCCTCACAGGATGACGAGGACTTCTTGGCCTTTAGTTGCTTCTTCGTCAAGGGCACAAGTGGAGGGGTCGTACCAAGACCGAGCGGGTCGTGCTCAAGGCTGCCTGCCTCGACCTGGTACGTCTTTCTCAAAATGGCAAAGAAGTCATCCTCTCGGCCCTTGTAGCGATCCATCACTTGGTCCACTTGGTCCACCATCTCTGGATTCTTCAGCCGGTAGAAGGCGCGCAGGTACTCTCGGCTGTCACCCCACGCACGGCGGAAGCCCCGCGCAGGAGGATCGTCCTCGTCCAGCCAGCCCGTGATGCAAACGTACACGTTCATCCCATCGCCTGCCGACAGCAGGTCAAAGTTGAACTCGTGCACTCCGCGCGTGCGCGTGTCCGTCTTCATGCCAACGACGCCAGCGCCAGCCGTGCCGAACAGGATAGCGGACGCGGTCACTCCAGCGGTTGAGCCAACCACCGTACCGATCGCAACGCCAGCTCCACCTAGCGCCGCGATACTAGCCCCGATGGCTGGAGCTGCGACGCCACCAGTTACTGCAAGCAGAGCACCGCCCGCAATGGCAGCGGCACCAATCGCCGCGTTGCGCTTCCAGTCCCAGATCGTCGGCTTCGCGGCGACCTTCTCCAGCGGCATGGCAGTCGCCTCAGCGAAGAGCGAGCGGCCGATCGCCACCTCCTCGCGCGTCACGACAGCCCACTCGATCTTCATGACGCTCGACATTCGCCGCAGTAGCACCCGCGCGCGGGCGTCGTACCCAATCGCCTTGACCGTGAACCACAGCAGCTTCTTGAGCAGCTCGGCCCTAAAGTCCTCAAGCGACAAGAAATCGTCCAGCGCGGTGGTATCGGGGCCCCCGGCTGTGATACCATGGTCCTCCTTGTCCTTCTTGAACTGTGTGTGCTTCTTCATCCAAGCCTTGAAGCCCTTCTGCTTGGTGTTGTCCGGGACGACGAGCGCCAGGAACGGCGCCGGGTCCAGCTCTCCAGGCTCGTCCGGCTGATCCGCGTCGGTTGTCGACGTCCCGAACGAGAAGGAGAAGGTGGACGAGCGCGTGGACGAGGCCCGAGCCGCGACCGCGGCCTTCTTGGCCGTCAGGATCGGCGTGTACGCCTCCGTCTGCGTGGCTGGCAGCGCCAAAAAGGACTCGATCACGAGCTTCAGGTACTCCGAGGACCACTTGACGCCTGGCGACCCGTCCGTCACCTCGGGCAGCAGGCAGGCGCAGAGCCCCGCGAGTCCGCGCTTCTGCGACTCGCCCAGCATGTCGGCCGCCGCGTACGCCAGCACGGCGGGCCCGGGACCGAGCGCGGGGGACCCCGGGCCGCCGCCGTCCGCGTCCAGCTGCGTCTGCTGGTTGCTGCGCGGCGCGAAGAGCTTCTTCATCGCGTCCTCCGACTTGGCGGCCGAGCGCTAGAGCGGTCGGACTGCGCGGATGAGCGGAAG
Organism: Phytopythium oedochilum; assembly: GCA_023338025.1. Lineage (NCBI taxonomy): Eukaryota > Oomycota > Peronosporomycetes > Pythiales > Pythiaceae > Phytopythium > Phytopythium oedochilum. Next base: position 12,561 of record JAADXX010000287.1, on the reverse strand, counting down.
ACGGCGGATCCCGTCGGGATGCGCGCTGCTTCTCGTTCTTTCGTGATAAAGAGACTCTCGACCGCACGATGGACACTCTGATTGGTGAATAATAGGAGTCATGCGAGGATTTCAACCAACGGCAAGAGGGAAGCGAGGGATGAGACTTCTTTGCCTGAGTCAGGATCAGAATCAGTGGATCGTGTTGCACCCGATGCATCTTCTATCCGAATCGCAATGGTATTGGGTATCTAGCGAAGCGTTTCGGCTGCAAGAGCTTGCCACTCGCGATGTGGACATCGGCACTACCGGAGAGCGCAGCTCGTTGAAGATCGGCTTGACGCTCGGCTCGACGTGGATCTCGCGAAGGTTCGCTTCGCTTTCGGGTCGGTGCTGCTCCAATTGCGAGCTGAACTTGTCCGGGCGGTAGATGAAGAAGACCACGATGCCGACGACGGAGAACGCGCACCCAAGGCCGTTCGGAATGGCGAGGAACAGGTCGTCCGTGCTAATGATAACCCAGAGTGCCGTGTTGAAGAGCGCAACGATCGACATGGCGAGCGGGATGGAGGTCGCGTCCTTGACCTTGATGACGTGGCGGAGCGTAGCGAGCGGCGACGAGTACAACAGGATGTCTGTCCCGGCGGTGATGAACCCGAGAACAACCCGGACCTGATCTCGCGACTGGTTGGTCACTCCCGTCACGCCAAGGATGACGTAGGTCATGATCACCACCTCCACTAGACCGACGCCGAGCCATATCTTGCGGATGTAGGAGCGCTCTGGCGCGTACTTGTAGAACAAGGCGTTGAAGCCGATCGCGAGGGCTGTTCCGAAGGTGTCCACAAGCACGACCGGCACGTAGTTTCTCGCCATACACCCATACACGACCCTGTGATCACGCCCGCTCTTCCCATTAGCGCGTTATCAGTCACGGAGTGGGTAGCACGACGCTAGCGGCGTACCATAACGAGCAGCTGAAGCACACGGTGAGTGCCGGCATGATGGAGAAGTCGCCGGTCGTCCTGTCCTTGTGGATCCGACGGTATGTCGGGATGAGGCTCAGCAGCAGACCGATGGACGAGACCACAGTCACGGCCTTGAGCACCGCCATCAGCGTCGAGTTCATCGTGCCGCAGCGCTAGTCGACGAGGGTTCTCGCCGTCGGTTCAGTTGTGTACTCGGCCGCGACGATTGGATAGTGCCAGACAGACTGACGCCCCCGGTCGGGCGGCCCGTCTCGAATCAAGACTCTCAGCACGTACAGGATTCCCTGCGAACCCACGATGTAGGAGGTGCATCTCCATCCGAAGCACGGCATCATGCTTGCGCGGTTTCGCTGTTTGTGTCATTGTGATGAGCGTGGTGCAGTGCGACATTTGCGTGCGTCCTTGTGTCCTTGTGGAGAACCAGCTTTGATGTGTGGATGACGTTATGAATCGATGTCATCGTGGAGATGCAGTCACGTACTGAACGCCGGTCTGTGACGGTTGATCACTCTTCTGTTTTACTGTTCGTGAGGTCAGTGAGACTCGGATCGCCTGGACTCACTCATGGTCACTGTTTACGCTTGCCAACCTCAAAGGTGCCACGATATCAGACGCTCGTGTCAGGCTTTCTCCAATGGACGACGAGATCCACGTTGTGGGGTAGATGGTGTGCGAGCGTCCAGATTGGTTTTTTGCCGATGCTTCTTGCAGCCTGTGCGATCGCCAACCAGGAGTTCTGTTCGCATTGTAATCTCCCTTGTCATGATCTACATCGGAAATGCAAAGGTGCGATTACTTTGCGTTGGCCACCCCTCCTGGGGTGACTATCGGTGACTGCAGCTCGCGATAGACGGCCTTTTCGCTCGACTCGACGTGGATCTCTTGCAAATGCGCGTCGTTCTCGAGGCGATGCTCCTCGGAAGGCGGCTGGAACTTACCCGGGCTGTAGATGAAGAAGACCACGATGCCGATCACCGAAAAACCGGAGCCGAGGCCGTTCGGAACGGCGAGGAACAGGTCGTTCGTGCTAACGATCACCCAGAGCACCGAGTTGAGGAGTGCTGCAAACGACATGGCGAGCGGGATGGAGGTCGCGTCCTTGATCTTGACGACGTGGCGGATGGTGGCGAGCGGTGATGAATACATCAAGATGTCTGTTCCGGCGGTGATGAACCCGAGGATGATTCTGACTTGCTCTCGCGACTGGCTAGTTACTCCCGCGGCGCCAAGAATGACGTAGGTAATAACAGCCGACTCGACAAGACCCATGCCGAGCCATAGCTTGTGGATGTAAGCGCGATCAGGGGCATACTTGTAATAGACAGCCATGAAGCCGACTGATAGTGCGGTGCCGCACGAATCCACAGCCACAACGGGCACGAAATTACCTACGAGGAAGCCGTATACGAGCCTATGGCAGCCAAACGACGCAACGTTTGATCAGTGACAGCCAAGTACGACAACAAGCACACATCCGTGGTGCACCATAATGAATAGCTGAAGCACACAGTGGCCGCTGGAATGATGGAGAAGTCGCCGGTCGTCTTGGCCTTGTGGATCCGGACGTAGGTCGGGATGAGGCTCAGCAGCAGACAGATGGACGCAGCCACCGTCAGCGCTTTGAACACCAACATCGTCATCAAAGTCATCGTGGAGGCGGCACGTTTCAGCTATTGGCAGTCCAGTGAAGTTTGGAGAATGCGTGGCACCGAAGGAAGTGCCAACGAGTCGGGAACTCGTTCGTATACGGGACATCCAAAACCTGCGGACCATCATCGTGTCAGGTACCAGTCTACTGATTCCATGGTTCATCAATTCAGTTTATTTGATCTTGAGTTGATCGAACAAACCAACCAATGTACTTATACAAGATGTTTTACACCGTTGTATATTTCGCTGACCATGGCGTCGATGCTTTTCCCAAAATAGTGCAGAAGGCGTCTCTTACATGGTGCGTGGCCACAGTAGTTTGCCTCATCGAAGAACCTCCGAACATCAGAGCCTACGTCGAGTAAAGGAGCATGGGCGACACGGACGCGTCAGGCAAAGACTTCTTGCTAGATGCCGTCGCGCAGTTCCTACAGAGCAGCGAGTGGCTGGACGCGGTGTCCGCCTTCCTCGAGAGCAACTTCGAGCTCTTCTTGACCAAAGACGGCGCCGAGCGTGTGTGTGCCGAGCAGAAGGTCGCCGAATACTCGCTGGTGCAGTACGACTCCTTCACGGGCTTCAAGGACGTCGTCGAGCGGCTGCTGGAGAAACTCATGGCCGATCTGGGCTGCTCCGGAGAGGACCTAGTTGCTGCGCTTGAAGACAGCGTGCGCAAGGAGAAGTCGATCGCGGGCGAGCGTCATTTCTTTATTAAGACGCTGCTCTCGTTCGACGACTACGACGCGTTCTGCGATAAAATGACGCAGTATGCCGCAGAGAAGCAAGGTAAAGGATCCAACGATGACTAGTGAGCATCATGGAGCATCTGCTAACGTCAATTGTTGTGTGAAACTTGCCAGCTAATGGCTTCACGACCTGCTCGGGTGATGTATCAGTCGAATTCACCGAGTGGAAGCTGCAGGAAGTCATTGCACGGTCCATTCTCGATGCGAAGGTGCGCTGTTGTACATGATGGCCGCAACTGATCCGGATTTGCTGATGTCTTATGATCGAATTCACTGGTAACAATGGTGGCTGTTTTGTATGTGCATCCTGACTCTAGGCACTCGGTCAGTTGAATGAGGCCGAAGAGGTTTGGATTCCATGGGCAGAGGCTATGGTCGAGATGACCAAGCAAGCCGCACTTGCGGCTGATGGAGCTAGCTCAGGTGTCGACGAGTCAAAACAGTGCGAATCAAAAGGTAAAGGGAGAGCAACTCATTACAAGCGTGCTCTGCCGCTGATAGTGCTGTTGTTTGACAACAGGCAGGACGACGGATGAGACTCAGTTTCTACGAGATAGTGAAGGCGTGCGCGAACTGCAGCAGACTCTAATGCGAGAAGTGAGAGCGCTATGAGTCAATGGCTACGCAGTTAGCGTCTAACTGACGGCTGTATGCACTTGAAACTCCTCTTGTTTGTTCTTTTCAGCGGCTCAAAGTGGATTTGCTCGTCGCTCAGCGAATCGCCGACGGAAACGCGTCACTTAAACGCCAGATGCTGCACCTGGCAGAGCAGCAAGCGAGCCAGGATCAACCTACCGAATCGTCATCTGAAGAAGACGAGCTGTCAGAGCAGTTCAAACTGGTGGACGATATTCGCGACCGTGTCAAGCAAGTCAAGGCGGAATGTTTTGCGTTCAAGGACGTTCAGCCGGAGCAGATGGACAAAGTGTACGTCATGCGCCAGCATTCTGCATTGAAAAGGTACACACTGTAGCACCTATTGACGTGCTTGTTGGTTTATGCTCAAGCTATCTCTTCCTCAAGGAAAAGGTGCACTACAAGCAGGACTTGGTCGCGCAAGAGAAAGAGATTGCGCTCTTCATCTTCTCGCATGTTGAAGAGAAAGATGCGGCGCTAATTCCATTCGTGCTGGAATGGCTTCTGCTGGAGTCAGAGCTCCAACGCACCCAGAATTACATCCAAGAGCTACTTAACGGACCACGAGACCCTGGTTTCTGGACGCAGCAATGGGATGAAGCAACCCAGACAGTGTACTACATCTACTCCGTCTCCGGCGAAAGCGTTTGGGAAGCGCCTCAGTGCGGATACTACGACTTGAACCAAGAGTTCCAGTGGGAGGCAGCCCCGATCGTCGAGAAACAAGAGGACATGGAGTCTCTACTTCAAGAAACGACCAGCAGCGAGTCCATTGACACGTCAGCTGATCCGGAAATGCCAACTTTCGATGACGTCGCCCAAAAACTAGAGACTGCACCTTTAGTTACAAATGGTGATGCTGTGGAGGGCCTGGTAAGTCATTTGTATGCTCTACATCTCGGAACTCAGCTGACTATAGTAATCGGTGCAGCTGGAAATGGAAAGCGTCCTCGAGCGCATTTCCAGGGAGCACGACGAAGAGCGAAAGCGGCTCGAATTGGTCTTTGAGCTCGAGAAAGCGCGCCAGAAAGAAGAGCTACGGAAGCGCAAAGAGAAGAAGCGGCGCGAGAAGCTTGCGACGAAGAAGAAGCGGGATGCTGCGCGCGACGCCAAGGATGAAGCTGCGGGTGGGCAGGACACTGGTAATCTATCAGAAGAAATACCTGGCCCAGGTCTTAGAGGTGACGCGAAACTCGAGGACGAGTCGCAACTGCAGCAACCGCCAGCTCCGGTGATGAGCTCTCGCCTGATGTTGAATCCGGACGCAAAGTCAGAGCGCGGTGACCTGAGCATCCTGGTTCCGGGCCACGGTCGGGTGGACCTCTCTCATCTGCTCAGCGACGACCACGCCAAGCGACACCACATTCGAACGGGGGCATCTCTGGAGTTCCAAAGTGCGAATATGACGCTCCACCCGACCAGTTTGCGTTACTTGACGGAGCAAATGATCAAGCGCCAAGAAGATGCCAAGGACCTGCCTCGAACGGCAATAAAGGAGATCGTTCTCGAAGAGAGTGCAGACGAGAAGTGAGTCCACAGAGAAAGTAGAGTGCATCCGATCTACATGCATTCGTCATAAATGACTTTCGCCTCGCATCCGGCAGACTAGACATCTTGGTCAGCCCTTTGTCGCAGCTCTCTTTGCATTCGCACCATTCGGGCGAGCTTTACGACGCGACTGTGTCGACCGTTTTGGTTGTGCCTTTCGCATTTGTCGAAGCAGTTCGAGTTTTGCCTTGAACTCAATCTCTGTCTGAGACCGGAGATACTTGATCAACTCGAGCCGGGCTTCGGTGCACCGGACACCTTCTTCGGTCGCTGGGTCAACCACTTCTTCGTCTTGCGCTTCGACGCTTTCGAGCGCGCTCTTCTTTTTCTAAATAAAAGCGGGCGTGAGCTCACTGAAGCCAATGTCCTGTAGGTAGCGAAACCAGGCGTACCGAGTTGTAGTCGAGCACTTTGGCGCCGTACTGGACGAGGAGCTTGGCAACGGTTAGCGATTTGGCGTAGTGCATCGGGGAGCACCCGAAGCGGTCGCGGCTAAATGCATCAGCACCGTGGCTGAGCAGCATGAATGCTACTGCGCGGTGATTATTCGCTACCGCTAAGTGAAGAGGAGTGCAGCGACCCTGCCACAGTCGACGCGTCAGTCTATCAGGTCTGAGCACTCACCTCCCTGCAGCAATCGCACCAGCATTGTCCGCAGCATGAGGTCGATCTGTGAATGCTGCACGAGCAGCTTCACAATTTGGAGGTTTCCAGAGACGCAAGCCTCGTGCAGAATCGCCCTGCCGCTCGTGGGGTCGCGGTGGTTGACAGCGACGAAGCCATCTTCCAGCTGCCGCTGCAGCTCGTCCACGCTACCGGTTGCGACGGTCTCAAACGGGTCCACACGCTCCGATAAGGCTTCATCTGCCTCTTGACCAACCGCTGAAGCGCTCGGGTCGGTGGTGGACAGCAAGTCGTCGATGAGGTCCGCGTATCCCGGCAATGCCATGGCTGACTCCTCCAGTCCCGTCGGAAGGCCGCATGTTGTGAAGCCATTTCGGGATCAATGATAACGACTAGTGTGGTCCACACATCTATTATATTTCGTGGTCGTCCGCCGGTCATCAATCACATCGCTTGCTGGTCGCCAAGTGCTTTAGACGCGTGTGGGTGTGGCGAGCAGCGGGGGCGGCATGCTGGCGGTGCGGAGGTGTCTGCGCGTGCCAAGGAGTGCGCTGGTCCCTCTAGCCAACCGCGCGGCGCCTGTGCGGAGCGTGGCGACCGACGACGGCGGCGAGAACTGGAGCGATTTCAACAATGTCGCCAAGGCGAGTGCGAGTCTCGCGCAACGCTTCAGGCTTCGTGCGTGTGCATTGGCTGTCGCGACTGACTATCGGTCCTCCTACTGCGACAGGAGCTGCGCAACGTCTCGAGAGAGCAGGGCCTGGACGGCGCCATGCCCGAGACGAAGCTGCTGAAGGAGCTCGGCTACGGCAGCCTCGTGCACGCCATCCGCAAGAAGCACGGCGGCGTGGCGCAGGTGGCGCAGAAGCTCGGGCTCGCGGTCCCGACGGTCGCGGTCGACGAGGGCAAGCGCGTGCAGGCGCGCGCCAAGCGCCGTCAGAAGCGCAGCATCCGGATCGCGCAGCACGACTTCTACTAACGAGTCGACGCTGCATCCCACGCAACCGCCTCGCCTGCGCTTGGGAGAACAGCGACGAGGGCCTTGCGCCGCGCTCGTGCAAGGCGCTCAAGGTGGCTGTAATATATGTCCATCGCGCGCGGTGTATGGCCTATCATTGGTCACACGGCTAACGCATTATGCTGAAGAAAGCAGCTTGGAAGAAGCCATAATGTACACAAACCATCATGCAGCACAAATACCGAGGTAGGTGCTAGCCACGACTACATGCAAGCCACCGGCGCAATCGACAAGCTCTCCGTCTTCCTGCGCTTCCGCGGGTAGCTCTCGCTCTCCGTCGCCCACTCAGATGAGTCGGCGACCTCGCAACTGCTGTCAGCACTACATTCCGTTGGATCGCCACGCACCTGGGCCTTTGATGGGCTGGCCGTGTCGTCAACTTCCATTTGCTCCGACCTGCCGCCGTCATCCGTCGCATCGCGGTGGATCTCGTACACGTACTGGTCTTGGAACAGGAGCAGCTCTCGCTGCTGCTGCTGCTCTTTGAGTCGGCGGGCGTGTGCTTGGCCAATCTCTTCCGTCCTCAGTCGTCCGCTAGGCTCGAGCACTTGGTATCCGCGAGAGTGTCGGTGCCGGCTCCCGTCCATCATGGAATTGACTCTCGTAAGCTTGGCGTTACGCGCTTGGGCGCGAAGCACCTGGACCTGCAGCGCCCGTGTCGGGATACCAGCCTCCCTGCTCACAGCCGCAATGCTCTCGCCGTTGAGCACGCGCATCACGTACAGCTCGAGCGTCTCGGGACGCGGGTGGAGCCCCATCTTCCTCTCGCGTTGGCGCCAAAAATGTCGGGAGGTGAGCCGAACAAATCGTTGATTCCCTGTCTATTTTAGCGAATCATCTTGCTTCGTATATCAAAGTACGTTTTGATTGGCTATAATGAAACTGTCTAGTCACTCGAGCAGCTCTCTTCGGTGTTGGGTCCACGAAGAAGAACGAGCGAGATGGACGCGCTGCCGAGAGCGCTCGTGCGCGAGATCCTCGCCTGCGCGAGCGCGCCGGAGCTCGTCCCGGCGGCTTTGGGCGCCCAAGACGGCCGCGACTTCGCCAAGGTGCCCGCGGAGCCGTCGACGAGCGAGCTGCGCGTGCTGGCGCAGGTCTGCCGGATGTGGCGCGCGCTGGTCGAGGACGTTTGCGCAGAGAACGCGCGGCGAGTCGCGCACATCGACGTCGTCGCGGGCCAGGAAGAGCAGCAGCAGCAGAATCTGTGGGAACAACGGCTGCGCGAGACCGGGAGCCACGTGCGCGATCTGCGAGTGTCCATGTCGCGGCCGAAGGCGGCGCTCTGGTGGGACCTTGACACCAGCGAGGGCTCGGCGAGCAGCACTGCCGCGCTAGCCAGCCTCCACTGGCACTGGATCGACTGGCCGGCGCTGCTGGCGCTGTGTCCGAACGTCGAGCGGCTTGACCTGTCCGGTGTCCCGCTGCACCACGCGGCGCTCGGCGACATCATTGACGCGGCTGCGCGCTGCTACCCGGACTTGCAGGCGCTAGTGCTACCAAAGCGCGACTTTACCAACGCAGAGCTGGTCGACGCGTCGATAGACGAGCTATTCCAGAAGCTGTACACCGCGATGCGGGGCTGGACAAGGCTACGGCAGCTCACCGTGCCGTCGCGGAGCGTGTTTGACCGCGAAGACGCGTCCAACGAGTTCTTGGCCACGGTGCTCAAGTTCTGCCCGCGTATCGAGTACCTGGACGGCTGGAAGCGCACGTACAGCGACACGCGGTTCATCGTGTCGGAGGAGAACCTATGCGTGTCACGAGAGGTCTGGATGGCGTTCTGTCGGGCCTGCGAGCGCCTGCGCGAGTTCAGCTGGGTCGTCGTGCCCTTCTCGGACGAGTTCTTCATCCCGTTCGGCAAGTCGTCCAACGCTCTCCTGACGCGCCTTCAGCTGACTTACAACGCCAAGGCTCCGTTCCGCATCCGCCGCAATGAGTACTCGACGCAGGGACTGTGCATGCTCGTGCGCGGGTGCCCAGCTCTCGAGCAGGTCGACGTAGTGCTTCACCGCCTCCAACCGTCCGATGCGCTCATCTACCCGCAGCTGGACGAGATGATTGACCCGGATGTGTTTAACGACGAGTTCATCGTGACGCTTGTGCGCTCGTGTCGCTCCCTGCGATCACTGCGAATCCGCGAGGTCGGGGCCTGCGCCTTACCGATGAACGCCATCACCGACCGCGGACTTCGCGAGCTGGCGTCGGCGAGTTGCCTCGAGTTGATTGATCTCCAGGGCGTCAAGTGCTCTCCAGCAGGCATTTTGAGCTTCTTTCGCTCCTTCATTGTCGGCGAGAACGAGCAAGACAGCCGCCTCAAGACGAAGAGGATTGTGAAGCTGAGAGCGCTCGGCGCTCGCTTTGGGGACGGAGACGTCATACAGGGTGTGCTGGAAGAACTAGCTGCGAGCAAGAGTTTCGTCTTCCGCGACGCATCCGTCCGAGCACCCACCAACGGAGGCTCTTCCCCCGTCAATGCCGAGTCTACAGCATTGTTTTCGCTCTCGCTCGCGAGTCGAAGAGGCTCGGTGGTGCGCAAATCGTGGCTGTCAGAGATGCGATCGCTGCTTGAGTCCCGTTTCAACGGGAAGCTTCGCGTCGCGGTGTTCCTATCAGATCGGCGGGCGACGAGTGCACGCGACAAGGTCGCGAAGACGGAGATAGTGAACCGGTCGTGGGTGAAGAAGGATGTCCTGCGTATTGGCAAGGTCGTGTTCTTTTCAAGCCCGGAGGCGCTAAGCCGTCGCGATCGCCAGGCGCTTGGCGCCAAGGGAGAGACGTGGATAGTTGACAGCGAGTCCTAGCATTACATTGCGTGTGCCCTGGGTGGAGTACACCGCGATAGCTACCCAAACTTCATTATCCACGAGAACGGCACCTTGTCTTCGTTCGGGTTGTAGATAATGTCCCCGCGATAGAATGTGCCGCCCATCATGTCGGGATACACCCAGCTCGACGTGAAGACGGAGAACTTGGACATGCAGTACAGTTCCTTTGCTGGAGCGCGAGGCGCAAGGTGGGTTCTCTGCTTCTCGAACGTGATCTGGAACCGGACGTTTGGGTGTCGTTGCCGTAGCGCTTCTTGCGCCTGAAGCAACTGGGGCTCCCAGTGCTGTGGAGAGCTGGGCACTTTCGAAATACCACGGCGATAGCCTTGGTTGATGAGAAGTACCGCGAACGCGCGGTTGTCAAACGTCCTTGGGGGCTGGTCCACGATCCTCCATAGCAACGGAAGCACGCAATCTTCGAAACCCTCCAAGATCCCAATCTTCACATTGCGCTGGCGGACAGTCGCCGGGAGATTCCGCACAAGGATTGAGTAGTCGAATTGCGGCCCGTCCTTCAGCGCCTCCAGCGTCAGGTCCGACAGGTGCGGCATGGTCGATAGAACTTGGATGCCCTTGTTGGAGATGGACTCGATCGCGTCGCTTCCTTTGTACTGGCCAGCCTCGCTGAGGCTAAACAGCTCAAGGAACGGCGTGTACCGCGCGACACTCTCCAGAACTTGGTCACTAAACACGTTCACGTTGATCCGGCTGCGAGGATGTGGGCTGATCTTGAGTCGCTTGAGGAACGGCAGGCCCTCGAGCATCATGCATAGACCGTCTGACGAGCTAGCAGAGCTTAAAGGCGAGTTCACCGCCTCAAAGGCATCTGTGAAGTCTATCGTCAACTCAATGAGGCGCTGCTTGGTCGTCCTTCCAAACGGAATCAGAAATGCGTCGGCGAATGGTACCACGACCCAGTTGAACTCGCGGATGTCGACGCAGCTCCGGCAAAAAAGCTCCCACACCTCCAGTGACAGATGCCACTCGTCGTCACACGTCACCGCGCCCCAGCCGTCGTTTAAATAGGTGAGCTTCCAGGCGTCGAGCAACTCAACCTTGGGACAGAACTTGGCGACGCTGGAGACAAACTCGTTCGAATTCCGCGCCAAGTGGGGAGCCATCAGCTGTTGCAGCCCGTGGCTTGGTCCTCTCACGAACCATTGCTCAAGCGCACGGCTGAGAGCTTCGACGAGCGCGTCGTCCGCTTCGTTGTCGCTGGCTCCGCGACCGGTTTTACTGTCTGTGTGCTTGGTCCACCCTAGAGGCAGAGGGAGCAGCAGGACCTGGAGCTTGAGGCAATACCGCGATACCGCGTCAAGCATCGCAATCAGGTCCCTCCTGGTCAGGTATGTCATCTTGGATACGTCCAGGCGCTGCAAATTGGGGCACCGCGCCAGAACGGCGTGCCAGTCGATCTTGTTGCTCTGCGCCGTGGCTCCGCGGTGTCCGTTCTGGTGGCCGAACAGCGCGATGCGCAGGTCCTGGATGCTCTCGCCGCTCATGCGGATGCTCCGCGTGATCTCCTCCTGCTGCGGCGGCAGCTTGTGCGACAGGTTGGCCTTGAACGTCCGCGAGCGGTACCGCGCGATGACGTCGAGGATCATCTCGTCCCAGTCCTTGCACACGGAGCGCCACCTGGCGAAGGCCTCGATCGGCACCTTGGGCCGCGCGAGCCGCCGCCAGCCCTTCCGCTTGACCGGCCGCACCTCCACGGCGATGTCCTTGAGCGCGAACGACAGGACGAGCTCCATGGCCGCGCGGGGCAGCGCCAGGATGGGCGCCTCGCCCGCCCGCGGCATCTTCGCTGGGCCGGCGTCACTGTCCATGGCCTTGCGCTTCTCTCGCATCCATACACGCCGGCCGGCGACTGGGGAGCAGTCGCGGAGACCGAGGGGAGCGGGCGGGGGCAAGTCGCCGAGTGACCGCCGGCAGGCCGGAGGAGCTGCTGGCTGGCTGGCTTGTTCCAGTTTCCCGTCTGACGGGAGAACGTACGGTTCGCCTTTTTGGCCAACCAAAATCGGGATCTACTGAGCGATACCTACTCAATAGCATTATCTCGCAGGCTGTTTGTGAGGTTCATGGATTGGCGCACATCCTAATTTTCATACAAAAGCGTTGTGCAAAACAGCAAAAAAAAATTCGAAGGTGCTGGAATTTTAGTTGCTGAAAAATTGAAATGCACGTCATCGTGGCCACCACAATCAACACTTGATGTGCGGCATCTCTTCAAGCTAACCCGTGTTGCGTTGCATCCAACGACGCGAACTTCAGAAATCTTTGGTGGCAAATGATCATCTATCGGTGACGCTGCTCTGTACCCAGTCAGGGGCACTCTGATTTTGTTTCAGGTACTTCGAAGTCGCCCCAAGAACTGATCATTTCTTGCCGCCCTTCTTGCCCTTCTTGCCCTTCTTGCCATTGCCTCCGGCAGTAGCAGCAGCCACCGGCGCCTCCTTGGCCGCCGGATGCGGCTTCGCCTCCTGCTTCGACGCAGGTCTCGCCGCCGCCACAGGCTGCTGCTGCTGCTGCACTGACTGGTGCTGAGCCTG
>JAADXX010000286.1:0-32437 GCA_023338025.1 Phytopythium oedochilum | reverse complement strand
GCACGTGGACGCTTTCATGGCCGCGCCACCCGCGTCCTTGCTGAAGCTGTTGCCGCCGCCCACGGCGTGCAGGTGCTTGGAGGCGGTACCGGGGCCCACGATCGGGTACACGCGATCCACGACCAAGTTGTTCCAGCAGTCGAAGCGGAACATTGCGCTGGCTAGCGGAGCGCCGACGGCCAAGACGAGCGCGAGCGCGGTGGTCGACAGCTTCATTGTGCGGAGCGAGATGTCTGGCTGCCACTCTGTCTGGCTGGCAGTCGAGACAGCAAATCGATGAGTGAGCAGCGATCAAGGCGGCTGCCAGCGACTTGCCACGCGCGAACAGCTCGATGATGCGGGTGAGACTGAAGCGAGGCGGGCGGTTGTGCAGCGGCTCGTTCAGTGTTCTGCACGCAGCAAATGCGCCGAACAGCATTCTCTGATTTATAGAACAAGGTATAGTAATACTTTGAAGTGGACCCCAAATATTCCAACACACGCTATAAATGGCTTTCATTTGGGTGGTGCGGAAATGTAGCATTAAACCGTGAAATGGTATTGATGAGGTGTACCCTTCCCTGGTCCGAGAGACCAGATGCTTCGGCCTCACTTCGGTTGCTGAGGCTGGTGGGGACCCGGCTGCTAGTAGCGAAACGACCCACTCCATACCGCTGCAGTGACTGTAGAACAACCCAACCTGGCCCAACTCGCATGACCAATCGCCCTTCCTAGTCCCTCGACACGCGCTTGTTCCGCTCGCTCCAGGCTGTCCAGGAGGGCACAGGCGTAGTCACTGTCTACTTGGCCGGAGGCCGTGTCTTCGTCGACGGAGAGTGTTCCACCGAGGTCGACAGATTCTGCTCTATCTGGGCTAATTAACGAGTTGTTTGAGCTGTGGCGGCGCCAGCCCTTCTATAAATGCTAGATTACACTTGCGCTCAGTATGCAGTGCAGCGCTCGACACGTGTGCAGGGCAGCTCGCATGGCGACCAGTTTGAACGAGGTAAACCACATCTCCTCGGCTGCAACAACGAACCGAGGGTCTCGTCGTTTCACTCCCAGTCACTCGGTGTAGGATCTGGTCCGCGGTGTCTGTCTAGTCTGCTGTTGGCGTTCCTCTTTGCCGCCGCAACCGGTCGCCGTGTGGCAAGCCAACGACGCGTGGGTCGAATGCCACAGTTGCGACCCAGTGATGATATATTGTCAGCTGGTGAAATTCGTTGCGATTCAACGACACTGCTGGGCAGCAGGATCGGACCCATGCGTCGGCGACGATGGCGTGGTTGCGCTCCTAACTGTAAAGGTCGAGACTGCCGGCCGCAGCTCGATACAAGGCGCGTGCCGGCGCCGTCCTGAACGTATGATGCTGGCGTAATTCGCAGAAGATTCGAGAAGTGTGAGCCCGGTTGATTGAAGCCTTCGTTGCGTGCCTCTGAGGTTTCGTCACTCGCCTTGAGCTCCAGATGAGCGCGCAGCTCGCCGCCAACAGTGAGTTGTGGCTCGTGGGCGGCGTCGCGTTGAACGCAGCGACGAATGCACAGTGACGCCTGAGATCAGCCACTTGCTGCACAGCAACCAACATTCCTTTCCGGCGACGACATCAACAAGATGTGTAAAGTATACTCAATGCCGGATACTACTATACACCAAGCCCGCCCCTATGCATTCTGCTCACGGGGTAGGGCCACTTGACACTTTCCAGCTCTTTCTCGAGTCGGACCAACCCGGGCGTTTTCCCGTACCGTACACCGTACCTACCGTTCATACAACTGGGCGCCATTTTGTCACGTCGACGACTCGCTGCGGACGGCGGACGCATGCCCAGGACGTCCCCAGCACGTGCCCAGGAGCGTACAGCACAGCTCCGCAGCAGCGCCGCATCGTCCCCTCGGCCTTCTCGGCCCTTTCGGTCCCCCCACCGGCCGACGGCCGGCCCAGGCGCGGCTATCCGTCGCGGGCGCAATCCCCGCCAAGGTCCCCGCCCAGGGGCCCAGGTACAGCACACACAACTCGACTCATGCGCACGTGGAGCCTGCTGTACGCGGCGTCGGCGCTCGTGTCGAGCGCCGCGTGCGGCGCGATCACGTGGACCATCTTCCGGCGCGCGGACCCGAAGCGCTCGTCGGCCGTGCGCTTCGTCTTCTTCTTCTTCTTCTTCTACTCGTGGCTCTGGTCGCTCTCGCGGGCCGCCTTCTTCGTCGCCGCGAGCCTCGGCGGCGTGAACGACACGAGCAGCCGCGACGACGAGTACGACGCCGAGTACGTCGACGCGCTCGGGCTGCGCGGCGTCGCGCAGTCGACCGAGAACACGTCGGCGTGGCTGTCGCTCGTGATCGTCGTCGGTGACGCGGCGCTCATGGCCAGCTCCATGTGGATGCTGCCCATGGCGTGGGAGCTCACGCGGCTGGCGCGCACGTCCATGGACCGCGGCGCCGAGCGCGAGGCGCGCGTGGCCAGGCTCTACTTCCGCTGGGTGCACGCGCTCTCGGGGCTCTTCCTCGTCGGCGAGGCCAGCTACACCATCTACAACCGGGGCTTCGACAACCAGTCGACCCGCATCCTCGTCAGCGGCAACATGCTGCAGGTGCTGACGCTGCTGTACGTGGCCTACGCGCTGCTCGAGCTCAAGTTCTCCGGCCGCAAGTACGAGACGGTGCAGGGCAACCGCGTGCTGTCGCCGCTCTACAAGCGCATCCGGAGCATCATGGTCGTCTACGCCGTCTTCTCGTTCCAGTACCAGGTGCTCTCGCTCGTCGTGCTCTTCAGCCAGTACGACCTCGTCGTCCCGACGCCCGTCATGGGGCTCAGCACGATCCTCTTCCACCACTCGGGCACCGCGCTCTCGGTCGTCATGGGCTGCAGCCAGGAGTGCGTCGTGCGGGTGTGCGGGCCGTTCATGCCCGACGAGTACGTGCGCGAGTTCTACGCCAACATGGACGACTACAGCTACAGCGCGGCCCCTCCGCCGACCGACAAGCCCGTGTTCGTCTTCACGGACATCGAGGCGTCGACGCAGCTGTGGACGGACGAGCCGAACGTCATGCGCGCGGCGCTGGAGCTCCACGACGACGTCATCCGCTCGGCGCTCGCTCGCCACGGCGGGTACGAGATCACGACGGCGGGCGACGCGTTCCAGCTCGCGTTCCACTCGGTCAAGGGCGCGGTCGAGTACTGCTTCGACG
Source organism: Phytopythium oedochilum (assembly GCA_023338025.1). Classification (NCBI taxonomy): domain Eukaryota; phylum Oomycota; class Peronosporomycetes; order Pythiales; family Pythiaceae; genus Phytopythium; species Phytopythium oedochilum. The sequence goes on along the minus strand of JAADXX010000286.1, from coordinate 29,273 downwards.
TGCAGCTGTCTCTGCTGGCCACCAACTGGCCCAAGAAGCTGCACGACCTGGTGCCCGCGACCGAGCGCAAGCGCTCCAAGACCAACAGGCTTATCTTCAGCGGCCTGCGCGTGCGCATGGGCATCCACGACTCGGCGCAGGAGCTCGAGCACGGCGGCGTGCTCATCACGAACCGGCACCCCGTGACCGGCAAGGTTACGTACACTGGGCTGTCCGAGGTGATCGCTAGCGAGGTGGGCGACGTCGGCGTCGGCGGGCAGATTTGCGTGACGAGAGCCGTCGCCCAGTGGCTCGCGGCCAACCCGGCGGCCGTCTCGCTGGCGTTCGACGTGCAGTTCGTGGCGAGCCACGCGATCCCGCAGGTCGGCGCGGTCATTGACGTGTTCCAAGTCACGCCGTCCGGGCTCGAGGGGCGCAAGAAGGCGTTCGCCAAGGCCATGGCCACGAAGAGCCTCGAGCGAGAGAAGGAGAGGAGCTCCAAGGAGAAGAAGGGCCGGCGCGAGCGACTCGAGGCCTGCGACGTCATGGAGATCGCCGTCGTGGTCGACGTGTAGCTTACAAGGCGGCGGACGGCGCCGCTCGCGCACAGGAAGTAGGCGGCGGGCGATGCCGGAGGTTTATTTATCCGCAGTATATGAGCGGGCGTGGCTCGCAGTGTGCACTACTACCACCTGCCAATGCGTTCCTAGTGTGTCGAGGGTGACGCGCGCTACTGGCCAACGCACCCGCTGCTCACGCTGCATCGTCCGCTGCGGACTGCGACGACGCCAAGAGCGCGGCCACCCTGTCGGCCGTCGGCATGCTCGGCTGCGCGCCAGCGACTTGGACGCACAGCGCGCTCGCCGCCGCCGCGAACTGCATCGCCTCGGGGATGCCGCGTCCCTGCGCCACGCCAACGGCGAACGCCGCGCGGTAGCAGTCGCCGGCGCCGGTCGTGTCCACCACGCGGTCCACCGAGACGCGCGGCTGGTGGTGAACGGCGCTGTCGCCGCTTTCGGGCACGAAGACGGACCCGTCGGCGCCGAGCGTGACCAGCAGGTTGCGCGCGCCGCGCCGCTGCATGCTGCGTGCGACCTCGACAGCTCTGTCGACCGAGTCGACCGAGTCGACGCCCGCGATGCGCGCGAGCTCCGTCTCGTTCGGGCAGAGGAACTCGATGAGCGGCAGCAGCGCGTCCGGCAGCGGCCGGTCGTCGCCGCCAGTGTCCCACATGACGGGGACGCCGGCGCGAGCCGCAGCCGCGGTCACCAGCGCGTTCACGTGCTCCGGGACCTCGCACTGCAGCAAGACGACGGCCGCCGACGCGACGGCGCGCGCCAGCTCGTCGGGCAGCTCGCCCGCGTCCGGCCACGCGGCGTTGGCGCCGCCCACGATGACGATCGAGTTGTCTCCGTCCGGGTACACGAACACGAACGCCTGGCCCGAGGGGACGCCCGCCGGGTGGCCCGACAGCGCCGTGTCGACGCCCGCGGCCGAGAGCGAGGCCTCGAGCGCCGCGCCGTGCGCGTCCGCGCCGAACTGCCCCACGAAGCGCGCGCGCCCGGGCGCTCCCGCCAGCAGCCGCGCGGCCGCCGCGGCCTGGTTGGCGCCCTTGCCGCCGGGGAAGACGCGGCCCGTGTCCGGCCGCGAGGCGGCCAGCGTCTCGCCGCGCCGAGGCAGCCGCGCGACGTCCACGACCACGTCGGCGTTGACCGAGCCGACGACCAGCACCACGGGCTGCGCTTGGGGCTGCGCTTGGGGCTGCGCGCTCGCCATCTTGTACAGCTTTAGCGGCGCGTATCAATGTGGACAATGGAGGAGGGAGCTGCTGGTGCTTGGTGTCGTGTGTCTTTGACCACTTGAAGATTGGCGACCCACGGGTTACACATAGTTTACACGGTAACTGTACCCCTGATAATAGTTACGTTGCGGTGTTTACGGGTTACGGGTTACATGCAGGGTACTCATACCTGTCGTAACCTGCGAGCGTGATGGCGCCGACGACGACGCCGACGTTCAAGGCGAGCCTGGTGGAGCACGTGTTCCGGCGCGTGTGGCTGGCGAACGGCGGCGCGGACGCGGGCGGCGGGCGGCGGGACTGGGACAGCGGTAACGAGAGCCTCAGCGACCAGGAGGACGGCGCGGACGCGGCCCCGGGGGCGGCGCGCGCGAGCAAGATCCACCCGGACGCGCTCAAGCTCAGCGCCGAGTTCCTGCGGCTGTTCGTGCTCGAGGCGCTGCACCGCGCGCAGATGGAGGCCATGGTCGACGACAGCGCGACGGTCGAGCCGCACCACCTCGAGCAGGTGCTCGCGCAGCTGCTGCTCGACTTTTGAGCGCGGGTATCCTAGTAGTATCCTAGTAAACGCCCCTTGGCTTTGATTAGTACTTGGCGGCCGGCGGCGATCGTCCCAGCCTCGCGCGGCGCAGCAGGAGCGCCATGTCGGCGGCGTGTTGGGTCTCCCGTCGAGCCATAATGTCTGCAAGGAAGCGCGAGTGCCGCGCGCGCTCAGGGTCTGTTCTCGGCTCGCCTCGGGCTCCTGGCGTTGCAGCCGCGAGCTTGGCGACCGACTGGTGCAGCTGGCGCAGCCTCGTGACTCTCTATTGCCCATGTAAAGCGATGCGTCAGTGTATGAGATTCGTCCGGCGTTGTTGCGGCGGTCGTTGGACGCACCTGCTCAAGCAGATCGTTCAAGAAGGACGTGGTCGTGGACAGTTGACTCCCGTCCAAGGCGTCTTCGCTCGGCTCGGTCTGGTCGCCGCCTCCTTCAAGCTTGGACAGTCGAGCGAGCATCTCTTCCTGCAGCTGCACGCGCGCGTTGGTGTTCCTCGCCTTTTGCTCGAGCATGGACGCGATCAGGAACTGGATCCAGAACGTCTCGGTCATTACCACTATGACCCAAGACACTGAGCAGCATGTGATTGGACACAGACTACTCACCTGAGAGGCGCGAAAGCGAGCCGCGTCGGGGCGCTGGTCCATTAGGCCGAGCAACTGCTCGAGCTCTTCGCTTGCGAACGCAATCTGCGCGTCACACTGATCGCCAAGCATCCTGCCAGGTCAGAACTCGAGCCCTCGAACGCAGACGACCTCAGGATACTCGCCTTGGTGATCGCGTCTTCGAAGAAGCCTTCCAGGTCGTGGGTCCATTCCACCGCCAGTTGCGCCTACAGCATCGTCACAAGGAGCAAGCGTGAGCTCTCTCTCTCTCTCAGCGGGGGCAAAACAGAAGCGAGTATGGACCTTTTGCTGCTTTCGCTCCTCCAACCGCGCCTCCATTGCCTTGATCGCTGCGTCCTTCTCCTTGATTTGCCGCTGCACGTCGTGAAGGTCACCGAGTCGTGCCTCCATGGCCATTATGATCTCATCCTTTTGCTTGACAGCATCTTCCAGACCACGCAGCTTGTCATTCGTTGCGGCTCGCAGCTCGGTCTCGGCGCGCTTGTGCCTCTCACTTAGCTGCTCCATCTCTCGCGTCTTGTCATCCGCCACGCGAGAGCTCTGTCGCGCAGCCATCTCCTCTCCGTGGGCTCTCAGACTCTCCAGCCTCCAAGTCACAAACGCCTTCGCAACCTGCCGCCCGGCGTGGCGATGCACGAGTCTCTGAACAACGCAGCACCTGCGAAGCTTCTTGCTCGACACGCTCCGCCAGACGACAAGCATCGTGCGCAGTCGCTCACGCCTGACGCGTTCGAAATGCTGGCGAGCAGTGTGTGCTAGCCGCTTCTCGGACAGCAAGCTCTCTCGTGCGACCTGCCGCCACTGAAGCAGCACTCGTCGCTGTCGCTCTCGAGCGTTCCGGTCGCAGTGCCACTGAGCGGTGTGGTTGAGTCGAGCCTCCATCTGATCGCCGAGCTGCCGCCGAAGTGTCTGCTCTTTGGCTGCGTCCGCTTGTGCTCGCGACCACGCTTCCCATTTACGAAAAGCACCGGATGTTTGCCGATGGACGAGCCGAACGACAGCAGCGCGTAGAGCGAGCCTGGCTCGACTCGCAGTGAGAGAAGCCGTGTGCCAAGCTGCCCAAGCGCTGCGGACGCACCGAGATGCAGACCGGGACTGGAAAGCATCCAGTCGACAGCTTTCCACTTGGCCCTGGAGGTCCGCGACCCGCTTCCAAGTCTCGAACGCGCGGTCTCGTCGGAGAACGGCGAGGCTGGAGGCGACCTTCCGGAGCTGCTGCGCTTTCCAGAGCCGCCGTTGGGCTTGGACGCGCAGTCCGCGCTGCCACCTCACGAACGTCTGCGCCAGTGCCTCGAGTCGTCGCTGACGAAGCGCCTGGTCGATCAGCTTCTGGTGCAGCGCTGTCTTGGGTCGAGCAGCGGCGGTGGAGGACTTGGTGGCGAGAGTTGATCCATCTCGTGGGGCGAGAGCTGTTTTGATCATTGGAGGTGAGGCAGCAGTAGATCCCCGGATCGGTTCCGAGAAGCCTGGCAACGAATCGGCGAGGCTGTCTCCTTCTCTGTCGCCCTCGTCGTCGTAGGGAGGTGTCGCTCTGCTGCGTTCACCGGTATCCTCCACTTTGTCAGGTCCTTTGGTGTTGCTGATGCCGAGCTGTTGGCTTGACGTGAATGAAGCCTTGAGCGCCTCTTTCAGGTCGGTGTGTTCACCAGGAACGACAACAGACTGACGCGCATGCGGCGTCTTCTCGATCATTGCGGGTAGCTCGTCCTCTTCTTCCTCCTCCTCGTCGTCGTCGACGGTCGCTTGGTGCTCATAAGAGCCGCGGCAACGCGTCTGCGATCGCGAGTTGCCCAGGACGACTCGGTCGTCGTCTTCTCCATCCAGTCTTCGCACAGCACGGAGCCTGCCGCCGTCCTCCTCCGCCATGTAGCTCTGGCCGAACGCCAAGTCTCCGTTGAGCACGCGGTTCACCTGGCGCATGCGCTGTGACAGCCGCAGCTTCTCGATCTCGGCGTAGTTGTTCTCTGCGGTCGACTTGAACGCGGACGAGGACGTGAGCGACTTGTCCACGGCCGAGCGCTCCACGACCGAGTCTTTGAACGCCGGCGCTGCCATCGACGCGGCGCTCTCGCTCATGAACGAGAGCAGCGACGGCGGCGGCTCCATCACGGACCTGCCGCCTCGAAGAAGGTCGGAATCGGTGCTTGAGACGGACGCCAGCGTCTGTGACCGCCGGTGCTGCCGCTGGCGCAGCTTCCGCTCGACGTACTCGCTCAGCACGCTGTCGTCCGATGCGTCGGCTAGCAACTGGTCGAATCGCTCCTCCCTTGACGGTCTATCGCTGCGCTTCGCCTTGGTCGACGGCAAGGAGGAGGAGGACGACGAGAGACGGCTCCGAGCCTTCTCTTGCTCCTGCGGAGGAGCGTCCCGGTCGCCTCGCAACGTGTCCAGCGCCTTGCGGAACGCGCGCGTACTCGACCGACGCGCGCTGCTGCCGGTCAGCTGAAAGACGAAGGCGTTCGTCTCCGGGTCTCCGAAGGCCAGCCGGTCCCCGTGGACGACGCGCGCGCCATCCTGCGGCACGGGCTGGCCGTTCAAGAAGCACGCGCCGCCCTCGGCGGTCGAGAAGGGGACGAGACTACCGGACGACTTGGTCGGCGAGAGACTCAACAGCGCGTGCACCTCGAGCACGCCGCGCGCGTCGGGCAGCACCACGTCGCAGGTGGACGCGCCCGCCCCGATGAGCGTCTTGGACGACCGCAGCTCGATGACGCCAGCGGAGAGCGGAGACGCTGCCGGCCGCAGGAACGGCATGCTTTGGTCGGTCTCTGAAGCGTCGGTCGGTCTATTAGAGGGACGAAGGAGGAGGAGGAGGAGAGGAAGCGACGCATCGGAGCGACGCACAACCACCGAGAGGGACGAGCGAGCAGGTTGATGCGGCAGCAGAAAGCGGAGGCGTCGCGCGGCAAGAGCGCGCCGCCGCCAGTCTTTTATTGGAGCATCGTACGTTTATTCCCACTCGAAGCCTCGTCCGGCGGCGCTCGGAGCGACCCGCGAGCGCGCTTACGCCTTGAGGCGACGGCTGCGGATGGCCTTCTTCTGGAGGACACCTGCGGAGCAGCGACGCGTGAGTACGAGGCAGCCTGCTAGTGGCAACACTGGCAGACGCGCACGCACCCTTCTCGACCTTGGCGACGGTCGAGAGCTTCGACCAGCGCGCCAGCGCGGCCTTCTTCAGGTCGCGGCGGTAGAAGTTGCGCGAGATGTTGGCGCGGATGGTGTTGGCGCCGCCGCGCGCGCCCTTGCGGAGCGGCACGACGTTCTCGGCCTTGACCGGCTTGACCGCGTTCTTCTCGACCTTGGTCGTCAGCGTGATCTTCTTGTCGGCGAGCGCGAGGTCCACGGCCTTGGTCGACGCGAGGCCCGAGTACTTGCGCGAGTTGACGTTCTTCAGGTTGAACTTCTCGCGCGCGAACTCATTGCCGCTGCGCTTGACCAGGAACGAGGACGTGTTCTTGGTCAGCAGCCACGTAAGAGTATCACTGGACATCTGCGGCACAACAGCTCACGCGTCAGTCCCCCTGCCGTTTAACGCTCTCGCCTGGTTCCCTGTGCTGCGTGGCGTGGCTCAGCGGGCGGGCGGACGGAGAGCGGCTGTGGCGACCTGTGGACGCTCTGGAGCGCCCAGAGCGCGATTAACACCCGCGGTCCTACGCTGGAAGGGGCCGTTGCCTCGCCACTTTCACTATTCGGGTGCGTTCGCGCTCACGCCCGCTCCCTGTGTCCTCCTATCGCCCGCGCCGCCACGGCCGCCGCCGCGTCCGCCCGCCCGCCAGCTGCTCCGCTTGGAGCAGCAGTGGCCCCGCGCACCGCACACATGCACATAGGGGGGAAGCGCGACGCACCTTTGCCGATTCTTCGATGGAAATAATGGGGTGGGGTGGTTGGCGGCTCGGTTATTTCGACCGCGGCGCTCACAGTTCGGCTCGCGCGCTGTTCTTCCTCCGCCAATCACTTGCCGTGACCATCACTCCATTGATACCGGTACTGTACCGAAACATACCGATCCAAGCCATTGACACAAAAAATGAATATTCCGACTGAACCGCGTAATTACCCCGTTTGGACAGTTGAAGAGACCAGCCCTCTGATCGCACCTACCGCGTACCCGACAGTGCGCCTGGGTTGGTTGCCCTCAACTCGAGCCACACGCCCAGAAAGGCCGACGACATCCATCACCTACCTCCACGGACGCGGATGCTGCGCGCGGGCTGGCGCTCGGCGGGGCCGCGCCGCGCGTGGAGCGGCGCGCAGGCGGCCCGCTCGGCGAGCGACTGGTGCAAGCGGAGCCTGCTGGAGGCGTCCGCGGCCCTGGCGAGCGGCCAGGTGACGGCCGTGGAGCTGGCGCGCGCGTGCATGGACCAGGTCGAGGCCACGCGCAGGCTCAACATGTTTGTCTATACGGACTTTGAGCGCGCGCTGGCCCTCGCGCGCGCGTCGGACGAGCGCCGAGCCAACGGGGTGGCGCGCGGCGCGCTAGACGGCATTCCGGTCGGCGTCAAGGACATTTTCTGCATGGAGGACGTGCCGACGACGGCGGCGTCCAAGATCCTCGACGGGTTCGTCTCGCCGTACGAGTCGACGGCCACGAAGAGGCTGCTGGACAGCGGCGCCGTCCCGCTTGGCAAGCTCAACATGGACGAGTTCGCCATGGGCTCGGGCACGCTGTACTCCAAGTTCGGCGCGACCGTCAACCCGTGGTCGGAGGATGTCGAAGAGCGCGCGTTCGTCGCTGGTGGGAGCTCGGGCGGGAGCGCTGCGGCCGTGACGGCTGGCTGCTGCTTCGCGGCACTCGGGTCGGACACGGGCGGGTCTGTCCGTCAGGTTAGTTATCGCGAGCCAGATTCTCGCACTTGCCGCGCACTAACTAACTTCTTCGACTCGTTTGCGCATCCGCAGCCAGCCGCGTACTGCGGTATTGTCGGGCTTAAGCCATCATATGGGCGTGTGTCTCGCCATGGCATGATCTCGTACGCGAGCTCGCTTGACACGCCCGGTATCTTCGCGAGATCAGTCAGGTATGCGCCACAAATGTACTGTTATACGCTTTCATGCCCACTGAGAGTTGATGTTGACAGTGACGCTGCCGTCGTCCTGCGAACCATCGCCGGATGCGACCCTATGGACTCAACGTCGTTGCCGGATGAGATCCCTTCCAACTGGGTACGTCAAGCTCTAACCGACACACTTATGTTTGCAAACGGGTTGATCTTACATCCTTGCTGCCCTTTGGTAGTTGGCAAGCGCTTCCAAGACCTCGAAGCAAACGAGCTTAGATGGCGTGCGCGTTGGCGTTCCGCGTGAGTACTTTGTGGAAGAGCTGCCTGAGGAGATTCTTCAAGTTTGGGACAAGGGAATCGCGTGGTTGCGCGACGCCGGTATGGATACGTTCGTGATTGGTGCGTGTTTGTTGGCTTTCGAAGCTCTGACGGAGTTCTATGTACAGGCGCGCAGGTGGTCAGCGTGTCCCTCCCGACGACAAAGTTGTGCATTCCCGCGTACTACATTATCGCGTGCGCCGAGGCATCTTCGAATTTGTCGCGATACGACGGCGTCCGCTATGGCTACCGGTGCGTCCTAGCCCGATCGGGTACTGCGGCTGGTTTTACCGAATTGCTAACTCAAATCGTGGATGGCAGGGCGAAGAATGTTGAGTTGGAGACGCAAGGAGATCAATCCGACGCTCTCCACGACCTTTACTGCAGAACGCGCTCTGAGGGTTTTGGCGAGGAAGTCCAGGTACTCGATTTTGCTCTGAGAGGTTGGCATTCATTTCGCTAATAATGTGTGTGTGTGGTTATGTTTCCTGTGCAGCGCCGCATTTTGTCAGGAACCTTCGTGCTCTCCGCTGGCGCAATGACCGACTACTATGAGCGTGGTGTCGTCATTCGCCAGCGTATCCGCGAGGACTTTGACCATGCGTTCCGCGAGTCCGGAGTCGATGTGCTCCTCACGCCGACGACCCCGTCTGGACCATTCCCGATCCACAACAAGCAGACGGAAGAAGACCCAGTCAGCATGTACTTGAACGATGTCATGACCATTCCTGCCAATATGGCCGGCGTGCCTGCGATCTCGGTGCCGGCAGCGTTGACCAGTGACGGAGCGTTCCCGCTCGGGCTGCAGCTCATGGGTGCCCGCAAAGAGGAAGCGAAGCTGTTGGAAATTGCCGAGGTACTGGAGCAACGCGCGCAGTTCTCCGGTCTGGTGCCCGACCGCGTGTTCGAGCCGCGTCGGTAAATCACCCGCCAGCAAATAGAGAGCGGACCCACCTCCCAAGACTGCAGTTTTTGGGGTTAGCACTGCACTTCGCGCGCACTAGTTGACTGACGCTGACCTGAAACTGCTAGTACTCTGAACAGGTCGGCGACGGTGCGTGAAATGTACTCGGCCAGCGTGTTGTACCTTGCAGTCTTCCTCCTCACTGTCGACTTCCCCACAACCGGCGGGTGGTCTGGCGGCAGCTTTGCTCCCGGTTGCCCGGAGAATGGACAGTCTCCAACGCACGAGGTGGACGCGCTTTTGTGGGGTGGTGGGGTGTACTTTGCCGCGACGCGAATCCTCGCTCCGTTTGGTTCACTCACCTCGGAGTGACGCACGTTAGGGACGAGCGACTGCATCAGTGACGACCGCTGCCGCTGCCTCGCATGTTTCGCCATTTCCGACAGCACGACGAGCGCGACATGGCAGTACACCTGCTTCCACGCGTTGGCCGTCTCGTGCGTCCAGAGCTCCGACGAACAGGATTCGAGCGTCTTGGCGAGAGCAACGCCGAGCGGGTTGAAGTGCTCCATCCTCACGCCGTACTGGATGTGGCGCAGCGCGAGATGCGCGGCCTCGGCGATGAGATCGGGCGACTTGAGCATACCCATGATGGAGCCGATGATCCGCATCAGCGCCTTGCCTTGGACGTGCATGGACGACCGGAACATGGGCCTCGCGTCCGGAGCCAACTCGAACAAGAACTTGTAGAAGTTGTCGAAGAGCGCCACCATCGGGGACTCGTTCGGATGACCCACGCTTCTCGGGCTAGCGCTGCTGCTGCTGCTGCTGCTGCTGGAGTAGAAGAGCGTGCTCCAGTGCTCGGCGATGAGCGAGTGGTCGGCTTTGGACGACTGAAACTCGCACCCAAAGTCGGGCAAGTATTCTTCCATCAGCAGTCGGTCCGCGCGCGAGTGAGGTGCTTGAACGCCGTCCTCGCTGCAGGCTGTCACCTGTCGACCACTACGAGAGCTCACGACTCGCCGGAGACTTCCGAGCATGGTGTCAGCGTGTCCGTGATGCACCGCGCCAGTTCGCGAGTGGCGGAGCCGCGGTCAACCGCAAGCACAACACAGCAGACATGCGTTGTGCGGTTGCAGGGGTCCGCATCCATCTCCCCACTGCCAGTTGCGTATCTCTTTCGCGCTGTCGCACAAGAAACGCCGGTCGACGTGGCCATTTTCGGACTTGCCGCGACAGATTCGAAGACGTTGGAGATGACGTCGGAGATTCTGAGACTCCAGCCTCGCTAATATTGGATCGGGATCCCCATGACGTACCAGTGAAGCGTGAAGAAGCGATCGGAGGATACTTCGTGCAAGCGTTGAGGACTGAAACAGAGGTGTCTGTCTTCGACAGAGTGGCGCGGCGGTGCAGGAAGAACACGGCTCGTCCTCATCGCGACGAACGACAAGTTGACCTGCTGGATCTCCGAGAGCAGTCGTATGCGACTGACACGGACAGTCTAGCGCCGTGGCTGTTGTCGCCACCACACCACCACATCAAGGCCGAAGCTTTCCGAGTCGAGCGGATGAACTCTTCTCTGGCCGTGCTACAGGCTCCGGTCTATGCATCTCTAGAAATGCCATCTCACGCCACTTTATATAGGTCGACTATCAAAGGGAACTCCAAGCCAGCGCAGCACATGACACAACCATGACTGCCGCGCTGAGCAAGCCGCCGGGCCGCGAAGGTTTAGCAGCCATGTTGGAGGACGTCTGTGCCCCACTCGACGACGCTGCCGTCTCCGATCCAGCTTCAGTCGTCGGCGCTGTGGATCCTGAGCCAGAGTGCCCTCCGTCGGTGGCATTTCCAGCCGCTGCTTCGTGCATTAACCAGCACAGTCAGTACCAAACCCGCGAGAGAACCACGGCGATGAGCACTCGTACCGGCAGCTGACGAAGACCAGTCGTCTTGGACGTCCACGGGGTCCTCAATGGCGGCGCCTTGCGGCTCGTGCGCTGCAGGCGAAGCCTTTCGCGCGAAGGTGACCTCGTCCTGGAGCTCCCACATGGCGCTCTTCGGGTCGTGGGTCGCGTCGGTCGCAGCAGTGCCCCACTGCCACTTGAGCGCGTCCTCCGTCGCAGTGAGGTACCCGAAGCCGTATTTGGGGATCAGCGTCTTCCACGTGAAGCCGACGATCTTGAGGGCCGCCTCCTGGCGGATGTACTCGTTGTTGCCGGGGCTGCCGCTGATGATGATGGGCGGCACGTTGTAGTCGCCGAACGTGCTGGCCTCGAACACGATGTACGTGTGCTCGTGCCCCGCCAGGTACAAGTCGACCTCGTACTCACTGAGCAGCGGCAGGATCTCGGTCGCGAACCGGTTGCCGGTGGCGCTCAGCGCGGCCGGCGTCTTGAACGGCGGCCGGTGGCCGCAGACGACGACGAACGGCGTCTCGCGGCGGTCGACCCTGCTTAGATCGTACTCTAGCCATGCCGCCTGCGCCTTGCTGGCCTCGAGCCGCGCGTCTTCGTCGATCGCCCAGGTCGCGCCGTCGCTCTGCAGCGCCACGAACGCCTCGTCTCCGTACACCTCGGTGTTGATGACCGCGAAGTGGATGCGGCCCGACGAGAAGCTGTAGAACTCGCTGGATGACGAGCCGCTGGCGGCGCCGGCGCCGACCTTGATGCCGTGGAACCGCCGCTCGTAGTTCTGCAATGCCAGGTTGGGCGAGAGTGCGTACTGGTACTCGTGCTGGCGTCGCGGACGGCGGCGTGGGCACAAGCGTCTGTCAGTATCCGAGCGAGCGAGCCAAGACCTTCACATTGGTGGTGTACTCCAGACAAACAGACGTACGTTGCCGACGGTGGTCATCATCGGGACGCGGGATGTGACGTCGAGCAGCTCGTCCATATAGTTCTCGCCGTTCGAGGTCACGAGCTCGTACGAGATGTCCCCGATGTTGAGCACGCCCGCGTACGCGCCGTCGACCAGCGCCTGCTTGAGCGCCGGGAGCGACACGGCGGCAGCGTGGCCCTGCACCGGCGCCCCCATGTCCCCGAACACGGCCCACGTGACCTCGCCCTCCGGGACCGTGAAGTTCATCACCTGCTGCGTGCCCAGAGCGTCGAAGCTGATCCCCGACGTCGACGCGCTCGGCGCCAGCGCGTAGTACACGGTGACGCCGGGCGCCACCCCAGGCAGCAGCGCCGACCAGCAGCTCACGAGCGCGCCGCCGGACTGCTCGACGGTCCCCGCGGGCTTGCCGCCGACCGTCACGGCGTCCTCAAGGCCGGCGGAGGAGCCGAACATGACGCTCGAGGCCGCGGCCGAGGCGTCCGCGACCCAGTCGAGCATGTAGTTGACCCCCGCGCCGTCGTCCGCCGGGCCCACGAGGCTGAGGTGGAACTGCGTCGTGGCCGCGTCGACCGCGAGCAGGCAGCCGAGCGCGGCGGCGGCGGCACACAAGACCTTCATGGTGGTACTGTCCGATAGTGTACCGATGCGCCAATGCTGTTATAGTGAGATCGCCGGCAGATCGCGAGCAGAAGCGCGGAGCGGATAAGCCGGGCGGCGGCGCCAGCAAAAAGAGCGCCAATCCAGGAACTGCATCTTTGCTCAGAAGTCAGATGGCTTCTTGTCCGTACATCTTGTCGCAAACGCAAGTGTAGCCCAAACTAAGACTTGCTCTTTTTGACTCGGCCGTAACGGTACAGCGTACCTTTATTTACTTTCGCGAAGAGATCAAGAAGAGGGTGCCCAAAACGAATGTCATCGACATTACGCCCAAAATAAACAGTGAGTGTGACGCTTTTGCACCAATGCGCAGTGGTTTGATGCTATATTTTGTCCAATGGGGTTGGCGTAGTCGTGAGCCACTTCGCCCACGTGGCACCGCGCCGCGATCCTTTCGACGAGTCCGCCGTAACTGATCCGAATCCGCCGCACATGGATGGATCTCGCTGTGAATATGGAGCCCTCGCGTGTGCAGCATGCAGCCGAGAGGAGGAGAAGGAGGTGGATGCTGTAGGTACACTAGTCTTTTTCTCGGTTTATTTATCCAACGCGCTAACATCAAATGCCCTGGTTGTCGCGCCTCCCGACCCCGACGCGCGGCTTGAGAGGCGCTCGCTCGCTCGCATGTCATGTCCGAGTAGGTGGGGAGGGAAGCGCGGGAGACTCTATGCTACCTAATCCAAGAGAGACCGTGCGTCCAATCCTGCGTTGCCTTCTTCTGCGTCGAGCCTTGCTCGCCACGCGTGGCGGGCGGCGCCGCGCGCTTAGGCCACCGCCTCCTTGCACTGGTTCTTGTGCGAGGCCTTCCAGTCCTTCTTCTGGCACTCGGCGTCGCAGTAGCGCACGCCCTTGCAGCGCGAGCACACGAGCGACGACGGCTTCTTGCACACGCGGCAGCGCAGCGCGAGCTCGCGCTTCTCCAGCAGCTCCTTGTCGTATCTGCGCGCGAGAATCACACAGAACGCGTCGTTAGCGCTCTCTCTCTCTCTCTCTCGAAGCAGCGCCCATAGTATCGATCTACCGCACGCACCCGAGCTTCTTGAGGTCCCGCCACGTCTCCATGGGCTCGGCGCTCGACTGCGTGTGGTACATGTCCTTGAAGCCCTTGAGCGTGAGCCCCTTGTTCTCGTCGCACTGGAAGTACGTCTGGATCTCCTTGATCTCCTCGTCCGAGAAGGGCTTGCCGTCGTTGCAGATCTTGCTGAACTCGCGCAGCTTGTCGAGCGTCAGGCTCTTGTCCGTCGGCGCCTCGAGGAACGAGATGAAGAGCTTGGTGAGCACCGCCTCGAAGTCGCGCGTCAGGTTGCCGTCGCGCCCGATCAGCAGCGCGCGGACCTCGTTCTCCGAGACCCCGTCCTCCGGCTGCGGCGTCTTCTTGGGGGCCATGGCGAACAGGCGAACAGGCAGGTGGGCGGTGGCGGAGATGGAGTCGCAGCTAACGAGCTAGCTGCGTCCTGGGTCGTGCGAGGGGGAATGACTGAGGCGGCGCGGGGCTCCCGAAACGAGCGGGCGACCGGAAACCTCCACGTATAGCCTCTCGGAATGCATACCCTGCGGAATCACAAACTGATATTTTCGGTCGACTCTTGCATCTGCGAGCCGACGAGAACCTCTACAAACGGATGTACCAGGAGCGGATCCGGCGACGTTGAACCGCGGAAAGCGGGCCGCGTGGCTCGCCGCTCACTTGCGATTTGTATGCCACACCCGCTCGCACTGTGATATTGTATACCCAGAGGAAGGAGCACGCCGCGATCGGGCGACGGATGGACTCATGCCCGCCCGTCCGGATCGTATCGACACGCGCTGGTTGACGCCGAACGCGCGCCTTGAGGCTTGGGCCACGTGGAGCGCAGTGTATGCATGTGCAATACGCCACCGCCCATAGTTCAACGCGCGCGCGAGCGCACGACGCGGCGGGGGCCGAGCGTCATCACGAACCGGCGCCAACATGCCGTTCGGTGCGTTGCTCACGCGGCCGACGGCTTCCGGCTCCAAATGGAAGAGGAATGGAAGAGGCGAGCGAGCGTCGCCGGTCTCGCCGGTCGCTGCCGACCCGCGCGCTGAACGCCCGCGGGCGGTGCGTCGGCCGCGCGAAAGAATTATCGGCGGCCCACGTACAATAGTGTAACTGCGGCCGCGTGGAGGACGCCGGCCGCTCCGTTTCACGTCCGGCTAGGAAGGTGTCCATCGACTGGGCGTCTCGTGTGTGTGTATGTATGTGTGTGTGTGTCCAAGTGCCGGCGGAGATCATGAGACGTTTTGCCGCGGACGGGCGCTTTACTTTATAGTGGTGGAGAGACGCCGCCGGATGGACCCAGTGCAAGTGAGCCACTGGCGCGGAGCGGCCGGCCCATCCATGAAGTTGGGGCAACTGCCTTCGAATCGACCCAAGAAGCTCGGGAAAAGCCCGATGCGCTCGGTACATACAGGATAACCTTGCATGTGTATGGATATCGCGCCAGGGCCAAGGGAATCCCTTAGGGAACGCCCGCCCGCAGGCTGCCGCGCCTCGCTAAAGTCTGGGCGGCGGCTGGCTGGTCTTCCGCCCTCGCTGATCCGCGCAGCTGCCGCTCTTTTACGCGCGAAAGGAGACGGAGCCTTACTATTGAATACGTACAATAAAAACGACCACGCGATGCGATGCTGCTGCTCTCTCCGCTTCCACCGTTCCTATACAAACGGCTATATATAGAATGCCCAATTGTTCTTATTTCCCCCCCTTGTTGCTAAATATTATAACGAAAGTATATAAAGAGAAGAGGAGGGAAGAAAGGAGCGGAAAAAGCGGGCCAACAAACTGCCGAAAGGGCCTTTCCCCCCCTCGGGACGGTAAACAACTGGCGCTCACTATTGGACGAGCCGACCAGCGCACAACCAGGGCCGCCGCATGATGGAGCAGCTCGCCGACAAGCGGAGAGGCAGCGCCGCGTCGGCCTCTACGGCCACCAGCAGCGCGAGCAGCAGCGGCTCGAGCGGCGCCGGCCGCAGTCCGCAGGCGTCCCACCAGGCCGCCATGACGGCCGCCGCGGCCGCGTACCTCAGCCGCGCGCGCCAGCAACTCCATTCGTCGTCTGCGGGCATGGCCAGCAGGTTCGCCGCGATCCCCTCTTCCTCGGCCGCGCACGCTTCGGCCGGCGCCGGCTCGGGCTCGGCCGGCGCCGAGCGCTTGCGCCAGTCGAACGTAAGCGTGGCGTCCTCGGCCGGCTCGGCCACCGTGAGCGGCTGGGACGAGATGAGCCGCAGCTCGCGCTTCTCGACGGCCTCGTCGGTCGCGTCCTCGGCCTCGTCCGCGTCCTCGCTCGCGTCCTCGGCGGCCTCGTCGTCCGTCGACCGCTGGGCGCCGCAGCGCAGCTCGAGCAGCTGCAACCGCTGCCACGAGCGCTTCTCGCTGCTCAAGCGCTCGCACCGCTGCCGCCAGTGCGGCTACCTGCACTGCCAAAAGTGCTCGCGCTTCCGCGCCGCGCTGCCCGGGCACACGCACAAGTCGCGCGTCTGCGAGACGTGCTTCCCCAAGGTGCTCTCGGGCTCCAAGCCGCCGGCCAACTCGTTCATCCACTCGAAGGCCTGGGTCCCGCGCGGCGTCTTCACGCACATGCTGAGCTACCTCAACCACGTGGACCTGTGCCTCGCGTCCATGACGTGCCGCTTCTGGTACAAGCGCGCGCTGCTCGACATTGTCTGGCGCCCGCTCTACGTGCGCGAATTCGGCGACGACGAGGGCAGTCCGCAGCGCGAGTCGCTCGTCGCCTTCCAGCGCGACGTGCACGGCATCGGCTTCGACAAGCTCTCGTGGAACAACAAGTTCGCGATCCGCTGGACGGCGCGCAAGGCCGCGGAGAAGAAGAAGAGCTTCCGCGTCATGTCGAGCCTGCTCGCGTCGCTCGGGCTTAGCAAGTACGCGCCCATCTTCGAGGCCGAGGAGATCGACATTGAGGCGCTCTGCCTCATGAACGCCGGCCACCTGCGCGACCTCGGCATCCCCTTTGGCCCGCGCATGAAGCTGCTCAACGCCGCCGCCTGCCTCGCGGACTTTAACGAGGACGAGGACGACATTTACGAGCGCGCGTCGTCGCTCGAGGCCTCGACGTCCATCACGCCGGTCGCGCGCTTTGAGCGCAAGCGCGCCGAGATGAAGCACTTCAAGGCCAACCTCGTGCGCCGCGTGCAGCAGTCGGCGGTCCGCATCGCGATCCTCACGAGCGACGGCGAGCTGTGTAACGTCGGGTCGGGCATCATCATCCACGAAGCCGGACTGGTGGCCACGGCCCGCCACTGCCTCCAGGGCGAGCAGTTCGATTGCATCTACAGCGCGGACGAGTACCAGATCCTCGTGGCGCCCACCGAGTCGACGTCGCTGCCGCCCATGTGGAAGTACCACGCGCGCGCGATCCCCGAGTGCTGCGACGAGGAGCTCGACTACGCGCTGCTCCGCATCGACTGCGAGGTCATCTCGGACCCTGCGAGCGGCATCTACATTGGCGACGTGACGGACCGCATCATCGCGCGGAATTGGACGGTCACGAAGCTCGAGGGCACGTCGCGCGCAACGATCGGCAAGCTGCCCGCCGTGCCCATCGGCAACTCGAACAACGTGGAGCCGGGCGACGAGATGTGGATGTTCGGGTACCCGAGCAGCGGGCACAACACGATCACTGTGCACCACGCGATCTGCTCGGGCACGGACTCGCAGGTGTACGACGGCGAGGAGGTGGACAAGGCGATGCTGCGCACGGCTGCGCAGCTGGACAACGGGTTCAGCGGCGGCGCGGCCGTGGACAAGAAGGGCCAGCTCGTGGGCCTCATCTCGTTCTCGGTGCTGCGCCAGGACCGCGTGCGCGCCATCAACATGGTCAAGGGCGCCATCGAGCTCGCCAAGCGCAAGTACGGCTATGTATAACGTCGACGCGCGGGCCTGCGCTCGCTGCGAGGGAACAGCGAGCCGGGGAACAGTCGGTGTGGTTGCTCGGTCAGTCGCGGTAGTATGTAAACGAGCGGACAAGCGAAGTCGGCGGTCTTTTTGTCAAAGTACTCGGTAGTATCGGATACTTCTCTCGGTCTCAAGTAGAACCCGTTGAAGCAGTTCTCCTTCTGATTTCGCACTTAAACGAATACATCAGAGTGTTGATCTCACTGTAACCCCTGGCTGTGGGGTTACGCAGCGCTCCGATGGCGCCTCCACAGTCGAAAGGCGGCGTAACCTCGTCCCTCGAGGTCGGCGAAGCGGAGTCGGTCGGCGGGCGGAGGGCGCTAGCGGCGCAGGAGCAGCAGGGAGCGGGGGTTACCCAGGCGCAGTCGCGACGATGGAGCAGGAGGAGGGCGCGTCGGTGGGCGTGACGCTCTTCCCGGCCGACTACGAGCCGGTGGCGATGGTGACGGAGCAGGGCGACGAAGTGCTGCACGAGTGCGTCGTCGTCCCTTTTGGCGTCCCTGTTGGCGTCCCCCTTGGCGTCTATGGACTGCGCGGCTGGAAGTAGCGGACTCGGCGCTAACGCTCGTTTGTGGCCGGCGCTGGATGGCGCGTAGGGAGTTCTCGGACGCGCAGCTGTTCGTGCACGCGATCCAGGAGCTGGAGCGCGTTCGCTCGGAGCGCGGCAAGAAGAAGAAGAAGAAGACCAAGAGGACGAAGGAGGAGGAAGAGACGGCTGAGATTACTGGAGACGCGGACGAGGTGCAGGTCAAGGTGGAAGCGCAGGGGGACGCGATGGACGGCGAGGACGTCGTGATGAAGGAGGACGAGGCGGCCAAGACGGACGGAGAGGCCGAGGAGGAGGAGGAGGAGGAGGAAGGGGAGGAGGAAGGGGAGGTGATCGACCCGCGCATCTACTACCGACCGATGGTGGCGGACCTGCAGGCGGCGGTCGTGGAGCTGCACCAGCTCATCAACTCGATCGACCTGATCCGCCGGCGCGACTTCCTCGAGGAGATGCGCTGCATCCGCGAGAACACGGCGCCCAAGAAGGAGGAGCTCGAGTACCTGGTCGAGTCCAAGGCGACGCAGCTCAAGGAGGCGAACCGCATCCTGCTCGACGGCGTCGCCGCGCTGGCCGACACGGTCGCCAAGGAGACGGTCTTCTTCCAGGGCGTCACGCAGATGCTGCGCAAGTGGAAGCTCATCGCACCCATACACGGGAACATCCCCAAGCCCTTCCGCGCCGGCGAGCCGCTCGCCGTCGACTGCAGCTACGTCAGCGGTGGGTCCTCCAGTACCTGCATTCAATAGTGGGGAGGGGGAAGGAACCTGACGAGAGCTCTCTCTATCTGTATGGTGAGCAGCCGGGTCGACGTTCGCGCCCATGACGCGCTCGATCGCGGATGTCGCCTTCGCGGAGGTTCGTTATGTCGACGCTGTGCTTGTCGCTCGTGTGTACTTACTCGCTAGCTGTCGACCTATCCCCCCATTTCCTGTGTGTCTGTCTATTATAGCTGTGCCGCACGGAGAAGGGATTGGTGCGCGTCAAGACGCCGGACGACTTCATGCTGCGCACCATCCACGTAAGCTGCAACGCTGGACCGCTCCCGTGCCTAGCCGCATGCTAACAACGCTTGGTGCTCGCTGCTTAATGGCCACAGCTGCAACTCGAGGCGATGGAGACGGGCAAGGCAGGCAGCTACACGGTCCCGCTGCCTGACATCATCTCCATGTAGGCGCCAACCCCGTTGCCGCTTCACTAATAGCTTCGCACATGGCACTCACAGCGTTGCTATTGCCCGTGATGTCCAGGTCCAAGGCGGAGATGGACCGCTTGGACAACACTCTGGACGACCTGCGCACACTGGAAGCGCGCAACGTGTCGGTGCTCAAGGCCGTGCAGTTCTCCGTGTTCAGCGAGGAGATCTTCTACAGCGCGATGCGCGAGGCGCTGCAGCCCGCGTCCAACTGGACCGACATGGCCTACAGCGCCGGCAACTACGCGTCGGCGTCCAGCGCTCCCAGCAAGCCGGGCGTCTCGGTGCTGCAGGTGCTGGACGACGAGCTCCAGTTCCGCGTGAACGAGAAGTACAAGCTCACGCTTCGCCTGATGGACGCCAAGTCGATTTCCGACTCGCCGACCGCCACGAGCGACGCTGCTGCTGCTGCTGCTGCCGCTGTCGATGCCGAGGCGATCAATGGCGCGGAAGAGCTAGATGCAACTGCGAACGGCATGCTGGAGCCCGTGATTGGCGTCAAGGTCGAGGGTGTGGACGTCTCGAGCAGCCAGAACGGGACGGCCGCGTCGCTGGCATCGCTCAGGTCCAAGAGGCTGGGGCAACGGGCCGACCCGATGGACAGCGTCGAAGCCTTTTTGGCTGAGACGTGTCGGTACTCGGCGTCACTGCTCCAGCAGGAGATGCGCCAGCACCACGGCCGCAAGGAGATCGCGCGCGCGCTCATGTACAGCAGCGACAGCGCGACGCACGCGTCGTCCATGGGCGGGTCGCTGTCCTCCATGTCGTCTTCCGTCAGCATGGGCTCTTCGCAGCTCGGCGAGTCGTCGGACGCGCACCGCACCGACTACGGGAGCACGGCGAGCGGCGCCGCGTCAGGCTCGGCCTCGGCGTCCAGCGGCGTTCTGTCGACCGTGCTCGAGGTGCTCGCGCACAACCTGCTCAAGCACGAGGTGACCGAGTACCTGGACGAGCTCTCGCGCGTGCTCGCGTTCCAGAAGATGCAGGTCTCGGCCTCCGGCCGCGTGCTGGACGACGGACTCATGCAGCCCATCTGCGACTCGGTGCGCGGCGTCTACGTCGGCGTCCGCTGGAAGACGTGCGCGTACGACTCGACGCTCGCCGCGTTCGACCTCTCGATCGGCAAGAACTTCGTCACTGGTACGTCCCCCCTATCAATCGATCCATGGCCAAGGACGTGAACTTAACGCTATCTCATTCCCAACCGACTGCATGAACAGAGGTGCTGATCGCGGGCACGCGCATCCACTTGCAGAGCGCGACGACCGCGTCGGCGTCGGCGGCGGCGGCCGCGCGGCAGGAGGTCGCGGGCCTCGCGGGTCTGCGCGGGTTCGTCGAGAGCGCCGTGTGCGCGCAGGTGGCGTCGTCGCTGCACCGCGACGCGCTGTCGCTGGGCGTCAAGCAGGCAGCGATGGACCTGGACCGCGCGAGCGTGCGCGTCCTGAGCGCCGGCGAGTGGGACGGCAGCTGCATCGGCGACGGCCGCGTCTCGGACGCGCGCGCGGTCGGGTCCGTCAGCCTGGAGCCGTTCGTGGCGGCCGACAAGAGCCTCGCCATCAGCTGCACGGTGCAGGCCATGGACGTGTCGGCTTCGCTCGGCGGCGTGCTGGCCACGCCGCCCGCGTCCGAGGCGCTCAAGGCCGGCGGCAAGTGCAAGGTCGACTGGGTCAGGATACCCGGAGCGAGCGACCTCGCCAAGTTCGCCTGGCTGCTGCGGCGCACGGGCATCCTCCCGCTCTCACTGAGCGCCACGGCGAGCGGCAAGGCGTCCGCTGTCGCCAACGGCGCGGCGAACGGCTCGGCAGCGGACCACTGAGCGTCTGGTACCGATGCAGGCGGCGCCAAGAGACCAACCAACACGAACGCTTGCTCTTCCTTGGTCTCCGACTCCAGTACTCACTCGCTGTTGACTGAGACGGAACGTAGGGGATGATGGATGGCAGTCCGAGCCGGACGAGCGGGTCTACTGGCGGGCGGGGCGAGCGGCGGGCTTGGCGCCCGTGAGGCGCTCGAGGATGGCGTCCAGCTGGTCCACGACGGCCTCGTAGCCGCCGTTGGCCACGAGCGACCGGTGCACCTGCTCGTTGAGTCCGCCGGGCGTCGCGGCCTCCTCGGCCATGTCGTCGAACGACTCGTGCGAGTCGGCGCCCGCCTGCGCCAGCGCCACGAAGAAGGACGCGATGAAGTCGCGCGACGCCTGCGAGCCTGCCGGGTACATGCGCAGAGCGAGACGTGTGCGGTTAGACCGACGGACCGACCGACCGACCGATGTGCCTTGCGACCCGGGAGGGACGGAGAGCGACGGACGCACCGACGCCGTTGCTCTCGCACCACTTCTGCGTGCTCCCGCACGTGGCGTAGAAGTACGAGATGAGCGCCGTCATGCCCGTCTGTACGTAGCATGCAGCCACATACACCGTCAGCATCCGATACACCACCACCGCGCTAGTAGCGCCATCGTCATGAACGATCGAACGTACGAGGGTCGTGATCTCGGCTTCGGTTTCGACCATGACGGGCACGCCGACCTGGGCCAGCAGCTCGCGGACGGCCTCGTTGGGCGGGAAGGCGAGGATCGGGCCGCTGCGCTTGGCCGTGGCGGGCAGCGGCACGCAGCGCACGACCTGCTCGCGCGGCAGCCGCACGAGCGTCAGCAGCTCCTCGAACGGGACGGTCGCCATCATGGACACGACGCGCTTGTTGGGCGCGAAGCGCAGCGCCGGCAGCTCGGCGCGCGCGACGTCGGGCAGCAGGCCCACGAAGATCACGTCCGACTGGTCCACGACCTCCTGGTTGGACGCCGAGACGGTCACGCGGTCCGGGAAGGCGGCCGCGAGCGCGTCCGCCTTGGCCCGCGAGCGCGCCGACACGAACGCGTGCTGCGGCTGCCAGCCGCCCTCGCTACAGTAGCCGGAGAAGACGGCCGAGCCGATCTTGCCCGTGCCCAGGAGCCCAAGCGTCGTCGTCGCGGCGGGCGCCATGGAGAGAGAGAGGAAGGAAGGGAGGGAGTTCGGAGGACGCGTCGAGTCTGGAAGTGGATGGCTGGGTTGGTTCCGTAGGATTGGCGCGTCCGGCGTGGTGGGGGTTTAGCGAGAGGATCAGCTACGTTTTAAGCTGGTAGTGAAGCGCGGATTGAACACTGCAGGTGCAGTTTTAAGGGTGGTAATTAAGACGGTTAGGTGCGAGTTAGTGTGTTTTTTGTGTGTGGCAAATCGCTGGGTGGTCGACTAGTTTGATGGCTTCCAGGCCGCGGCATGGGGACGGACGCACACCCAATGCGCGGCCGCCTGCTCTCGACCGCTGTCACCAACTACCGCAGTAGTATGTAAGGCCAGCGCCCATGCAATCCACCGACATGCATGGCGTCCGTGCGTGCGGTCGGTCGTCGTAATGTATCTATCATCATAGCGAGTCCGGCTGGCTGGCTGGCTCCTCCTTCCTCCCCTTGAGTGTCTCTCGCCTTCTCCGCGCTTGGGCTGTCGGTCCGCCGAGCAAGCAGCGCGACGCCACCCACCATCGCCACTATAGCAACACAGAGAAGATGCCCAAGCTGTCCATCAAGCGCGTCGTAGCGCGTGGCCGTCGCCCTTGGCCGCGTCCTCCGGCGGCAGCAGCCCGTCGCTCGACCGGTGCAGGATGTCGAGCACGGCCTCGAACGTCGGGCGCTCCTCCGGGTTGCTCACCCAGCAGAGCGTCATGATCTTCTTAAATAGCGGCGGGCAGTTCTCCGGGATCGTCGGCCGCAGGTTGTTGTTGAGCACGCCGAGCGCCGCCTGGATCTGGCTCAGCCCCTCGTACGGACACTCGCGCGTGACCGTCTCCCACACGACCACGCCGTACGAGAAGACGTCCGCCTTCTCCGTGTACTTCTCGGCCGCCAGCACCTCGGGCGCCATCCACTGGGTCGTGCCGCAGTTGCCAGTCATGGTCTGGAAGTGCGCGCGCACGCGCGCGAGCCCAAAGTCCGAGATCTTGAGCGCGTACGACGTGTCGATCAGCAGGTTCGGGCTCTTGAGGTCGCGGTGCAGGATCGGCGGCTGGAACGAGTGCAGGTAGTTCATGCCCAACGCCGTATCTCGCGCAAACCTGGCCCCGCGTGGAGAGAGATAGAGATAGAGATGGGGGATCACAGTTAGAGGTCGAGTAGATGGATGCCACACACACAAACACACACACACACACATGGAAGCCATCCGAAGCGTACCCGAGCTGCTTGTTCAGGTCAATGACGACGTCTTGCCGGAGCACGTTCCATAGAGAGCCGCGGGGGAGGTACTCGATCACGAGGCACCGCGTGGGCGGCTCGAGGCACGCGCCCATCAACAGACAGATGTTCGGGTGCCTACACACAGACACAATGAGCCATTGTCAGCATGTCGACGCACAAACCAACGCGAGCGTCCCCCCTCCATACGAGACACAGCACGTACCGGAGGATGCTCATGATCTGCACCTCCGTCTCGAACTCCTCGAGGATGTCGACAGTGAGGTACTGGCACACGAGGATCTTGACGGCGACGGCCGTTCCGCGCCACATGGCTCGGTGGACGGTGCCAAAGGCGCCTTGCCCGATCATCTCGGCGACCTGCAGCTCCTTAAAGTCGATGTGCAGGCTCTGGTTCTTCATCTTGTTGGGCAGCTTGCCTCTCCGACGAGCGCGGGCGTACGCAGCAGCGCCGCCGTTGCCGCCAGCCGCTGCTGCTGCGCCTTGGCCTTGCGCTTGGGCTGCTCCACCGGCGTCGTCTTGGCCTCCAGCGCGGCCGGCGTCGGCATTGACGGGCGGCGGGATGCCGTCGCCGTCGCCCTTCTCTAGGATCTCGACCTCGTCCACCAGCTGCGCCGCAGACGTCCGCACGTACATGGGCGAGTGCAGGAAGAGCGGGATCCGCGCCTTGCGCGCGACCTCGAGCTGCATCTGGGCGGGCGGCGCCGCGGCCTCGCGCACGAACTGCCGGTCGATCGTCGTCATCTTGAGCGAGTCGCTCTTGGAGGGCGTCGCGACCGGCGGCGCGGCCGCCTTGGCCGCTGCTCTCGCGCGGTCGTGCCGGCGGAGCCTCGCTCCCGCCTCTGCTCGATGCAGGTCGCTGCCGCCGCCGCCGCTGCTGTCGTCTCGGCGGTCGCCAAAGTCCTCCCCCAGCCGGTTCTCCAGGTCCGTGAAGCCGTCGTCGGCCGCGTCGCCGGCCTCGAACGGCACGCTGTGGAGCGAGTCGTCGGCCGCGTCCGCGCGCCTCGGCGGCGACAGGAAGCCCATCTCGGCGTCGAACTCGTCCTCGTCTGACAGGTCGAAGCTGATGCGGTGCTGGTTGCGGCCCGAGGACGGCGGCGGCGCCGCCAGAACCTGCAGCAGCGGCTCGTCCTCGTGGCGGAAGCGCTCGTGCCGCGTCTCGTAGATGGTCGTCGGCAGCTGGTCGAGCACCATACCCGCGTCACTCGCGCCTCTTTCTCCTCCTCCGCCGCCGCCGACTCCTCCACCTCCACCGCCGACTCCGACCGCGCTGTTGGCCACGCTCGCGCTCTTCCCAGCGCCCGCGCGCGCGCCCGAGCCTGCGCCCGCGCCCGCGAGCGTCGCACTGTGCGTGCGCCGGCGCATCGGCTGCTTCTTGCTGTGCAGGAACTGGCTGGACGCGCCGCCGACGCCCACGGCCAGCGACGACGTGGCCTGCATGACCTTCTTGAAGGGCCCGCGCAGCACCGGCAGGCCGCCCTGGTTCCGCTGCTGCTGCTGCTGCTGCTGCTGCTGTTGCTGCTGGTGGTGGCGCAGCTGCTTTTGCGCCTGCAGCACGCTCACGGGAGACGTCGGGTGCAGGAACGGCATGGCGTCCGCCGCCTCGACCGGGCTCGTCTTGCTGCGGTCGCCAGCCGCCGCCGCGCCCTCCTCGTCCGCCCACGGGTGCTCGCGGATGAACTTGATGTACATGACGACCGCGAGCACGAGGAAGCAGAGCGAGCCCGACAGCACCGGGTCCATCGCGCTTCGTGCCGCCTCCGGGTTACGTACGGGTTACGGATTACGGATTACGCTCGCGACGCCGGCGGCGGGGTACGAGCGCGGCCGGCGCGGACGAGTCCAGGCGCTGGGGTCGCACGCGCGTGCTGCCGCTGCGCTGCGCTGCGTCCGCGGGGTCGCTCGCTCGCTCGCTCTCGGCGCGCCGGGTTCTTCCCCCCCCTTGGCACTCACACTCGGCGTCACTTTCAGGGAGTCTGTGCGAACACTCGCGCAGGCTTTATTTACGCCACGAGCGGGGTACGGTGTAACCCTTTGTGTTTCTTCCCCCGTGTGGTTGTTGTTGTTGGGGAGGGGGTTGCTACTTGCACTTGGGAGTGTATCCATAGTGAATCCAAGACATTTCGCGCGCCTGCTGTGCGAGCGTACCCTTGCGTGCGTCCGCGCGGCTGGCAAAAGGGTACGTTACGCCTTTCTCCGCGTAACCTTCCCCCCTTTGGTCGCTGATTTATAATGTGGCCCACACGACTTTTCAGACGACAGAGTGGTGTGGCCCACACGACCTGCACTTCAACCAGGTCAACCGACTCAGAATATATTCACGCGTCCTCACGTGCTGCCCTCGAGGATCTCGTGCGACAAAATGTGGTACAGCGCGGCCTCGAACGTGGCCAGGTAGTAGCCCGACTCGCTCCGGCGCTTCTCCGGGTCGCACAGCCGGTTCAGCAGCACCTGCGTCATGATCGGCGACTCCAGGTCGCTGTGCACGATCACGTACACGAAGATGGGCAGGAAGTCGTCGCCGCTGAGCACGTCGTCGTCCTGCTGCTCCTCCGACGGCCGCGCGCCGTCGCCGCTCGCCTCACTGGCGCGCAAGAGCGAGTCCTCGGCGCTCGCCGCGGTCGGGATCGACAGCGTGTCCGAGCTCGTCAGCACGACCGGCGCAGAGACCGGGGACGGCGTCCCGTACGTCGAGATCGAGTTGCGGCGGTGGCGGCGCTGCGACGCCTCGGCGTGGAAGATCTGCCGCTCCGCGCGGTACAGCGCGTGGATCTGGTGCGCGGCCGCCACGAGCTTGCGCATCTTGTCCAGCGGCAGGAACGCGCCGTCCATCTCCTTGACAATGTCCACGACGGACCGCCAGCTGCTGAGCGAGATCTTGTCGATCGCGATGCCAAAGTAGCTCTGCGGCTTGCCCTTGAGCTGAAACACGCGGTGCCGGAACTGCAGGTCCTTCTGCAGCACCAACTTCCGCAGGTACTGGGTCAGGTCGTGCATGAGCGGCACGCAGATGCGGTCCTCCAGCTCGTGTCGGATCGCGTCCGAGATGATCTGCTGCAGCTTGTCGTTGTTGCTCACCACGTCTGCCGACGTCAGGCTCGACACGGAGCTCTTCCGCGACACTCGCGACGTGCGGACATCGCTGCTGGACGAGGATGGAAGCTGCTTCATCAGTCGCTGCACGTGCAGCCGCATCTCCTCGAACCGGTGTTCCAGCATGTACTCTTGCACGCCGTCGAGAATGTCGCCCATCTCTTCCAGCAGGTTCTTCAACACGTCTGCGCCGCCTTGCCTGACCTTGTGCAGGAACTTTGCGCACGCCCGACCTTCCGGCGACGATAGATCGCTCAGTGTATGGTACACGTACACGCGCAGCTCCCTCGAGATGGGTTGTGTTCGATTCCGCTGGAGAAGGCCGACGTGCGGCACGTCCAGGAACTGCTGCAGCTGCTTCAGCACCATGCCCTGCAGAAATGTGATGGGAGTCGGGGCGACCAGCGAGGCCGCAGTTCGCAGAAAGTTCTCCAACACCGGCGCGCGGTCGTACGCGAGCGATACCGGTGACTTCCGCGCGTCGGCGCGCCGCGTAGGGAACTCGCACTGGGCTAGGCCGCGAGACAGCCGTGATAGCTGAACACGCGAACAATGGCCATATCAGTTAGGAGACCAGCACACACGAGAGGGCGACTAGCATCATCATTGGTGCTCACCTTTCGAAAGAGTTTGTGTAGCTCGCGAAAGCGCTTCCGAGTGAACCATACGACGCCACTCTCAACGTCGACAACGCGAACAATGTACTCCTATTCGCGACGCGAGACGCAAGCGCGCTTGTCAGAGATCGTTCGTCGCACGACAGCTAACTCTGCGAGCGTCGGAAGGAGCGTACGTACCATGTGCCCATTACTCCGAATCGGCCTCGTCTCCTCTCGGAAGATGCGAATTGACAGTGCGTGTCGGATTCCTACAAGTGCAATCCCGTTGTGAGCGACGCATGGGACATTCGTCGTGGCGCTTCGAGCCGACCCACCTTTTGCCTTCAACAGTAGACAGTGCCACTCGTGGTCCGAGATGACGCTGTCCATATTCATCGTCATGTCTGTCAACTGCAAGCGCACAGGCTGTAAGAGTCCTGAACCTCCTCCCCAAACGCTGCGCCAGAGATTGCACGCACCATTTTGGACGGCTGGATCCTGGCCAGCACCATCGACCGCAGATGATCGAGCTCTTGGCTCGAGATGATGCCTGCGCGGTAGATCTCGCTCGCCTTGGACAGCAGCTCGAACACGAGGTGCGGCTCGCGGTGGCGGATGCGGTTCTCCGCCTCGGGCAGGTTGAGCTTGCTGTGCTTGATCACGTCGATGTGCGCGATGTCGAAGATGCTTGAGCGCTCGTTGCGCAGCTCGACCGGGATGAACTTCTGGTTCATCGAGTCCGAGACGATCTTCTGGTTCGCCAGCACCGCCGCGTCGTTCAGCACCGGCGTGATGACCTCCTCGTTCGAGCTCTCACCCGCATCGCTGAACTCCTTGCCGTACATCGTGCCGTCGTCCTCCGCGAGCGTGCTGGTCGACCGCTCCGAGCACCTGTCGTCCCCGTCGGCGCGCTCGCTCTTGCCCTCGAGCTCTTCTTCGCGCTCGCTGTCGCACGCGTCCTCCTCCTCTTCGTCCTCGTCCTCGTCCTCGTCGTCCTCCGCCCTTCGTCCCTGCGAGCTGCGCGCTTTCTCGGTAGACGACCGTCTGCCTCTGTTCAGCTCGTCGTCGTCCGGCAACTGTCCAACAGCGCCACGCAGTTTTGGCCCAGCGGTCAGCACGGATTCATATAGTAGCGCAATGCAACCAATGCGCGCGCGCTCACCCTCAGAAAGTCGTCCGGGAGCGGGTTCTTGACGGGCAAGAGGCGGCTGCTGTCGCCTGGCGCGTCACCCGCGGCTTTGGCCGCGGCTTCGGCCTCCTCCATGTTGAGCACGGCCGTGATCGTGTCCTCCATGACGAACTCGTTGGCCTCGAGCACGATCTGCAGCGGCGCGGGCTCCCACTTGGGGAAGATCGAGTGCAGGATCTCGACGCCGCGCGCGACGGCGGCGGGGCTGGGCGTAGGCCGCAGCCTGGGCGTCCGTGGCTGCGCGGCGCTCGTGCCCCGGCGCTTCGAGGACGAGAAGATGGACTCCAGCAGGCTCTTCTTCTCTCCGCCGGCGCCGCCGCCGCTCGCGGCTGATCCCGAGGACGACCCGCCGGCGTCGCGCGAGTCGTTGCGCCGGTGCCTGCCCGGTTGCTTCCGCCGGAAGAGCGCCGCGCCCCCGCCGCCGTCGTCATTGAGCGCGCTGCTGGTGCTGCTGGTGCTGCCTCCGCCGCCGCCGCCGCCGCCGCCCGTGCTGCCGGCGGTGCCCCGGCCGGCGAAGCCGGCGGAGGACGAGCCGGCAGGGGACGGAGGGGTGCGCGGGATGCGGTACAGAGTGGCCGGCGGCGCGCGGCCGCGCTCGCGGGAGGAGGAGGAGGAGGGAGGAAGAGGAGGGCGAGGAAGCGGCACTCGCGTTCCTTTTTGCGTTCCTTTCCCGGCCGGCTTTTGATCTCGCCTTCGGCGGAAGCGCGGGGGGTTATTTAACACATTTAACAAGATAACTGCTGTTCAATTACGCGAATTTACAGAAAGATACGTGTCGCGTCGTCCACTTCAACGGCATGCGGCGCGCTCCTCAATACAGCAGCCGCTCGACGGCCT
>JAADXX010000285.1:0-32437 GCA_023338025.1 Phytopythium oedochilum | reverse complement strand
GGTGGCCAGACGCTCATCGACTAGAGGCCCAGAGCGGCCCGGACACAGCGCGAGCGGTGCGCTTGGAGCGGCCCGGACAGTATTTGACGCTGCAACTGCAGCAGTAGCGTGTATACAGTAGGCGAGATAAGAAGGGCAGCTTCAACTTCAACTAGGTTGTCGTCTGTCTCTTTTTTCGGTAGGTACGTCGGCGCGTACTGTACACCCGGAGCAGTCGACACGCCATGCGTCAGCGACTCGACCGCCGCCTCGCGTGACGTTAGCTGGACCCATTGGTGCTCCGCGGAACAGTGGACTTTGGTTGTCGGCGTTTCTCTGAGCGTGAGGCGCTGTTCATAGCGCTCTGGCTGCCACGCCGCGGCTAAATATAAGGCGCGCGCTGCTGCAAGCGTTCAGGTGTCCAGCCCCCGGCGTTTCGCGCCTGGCTTTCGATTCGAAGGCTTTTGATTTGCCGCCGGCGCCGCCTATGGCTGGCTCCACAAGAGCGGAACGGATGGAATGGAACGCCGGGAGGAGCGGGGCTGGTGAAACCTCTGCCTCCTCCGACCGAACGCGGCGCCAACGGCGGCGGAGCTCCGGCCCCGGCGCGAAACGGCCTCTTCCGTCGATGAGTCCGCCAGTGCTCTGCGCGTATCTACTGGACACTGCGCAGCTCCACGGCGCGACATGACTTGCGGGGTGAGATATTATAAGCACAAGCGCCGTGTCGGTTGGGGACCCGGTCGAGGCAGGCCGTCGGTCAGTTCTCAACTCGCTCCGACCTCGGCAGGCGACCGCTCGAGGCTCACAGCCGTCCTTCAGCATCAACTGCTGATCCATCCACACACACATCAGTGTCTCCACTGCTATCCTCCACGCCCTCCGATGATGCACGCGAGCTCCGTCCCGTTCTCTGCGGCAGCGTTCGACACCGTCTCCAGCGGCGGATCCTACCCTGCGCACGGCTTCGAGCTAGACGCCGCCGGCTTCTGGCAGACGCCCTCGAGCGGGTACATGCTGCAACTGCAGCTCTCCCCAACCGCGTTCGACGTCCAGACTGGCGCTATCGAGCGCGACCAGAGCGGGGTGTCCGCCCAGAGCGACGGATGCGTTGGCAGCACGCTCGAGCCGTCGCGCGAGCCGTGCGCGGGCGAGATCCCGTGGGCCGACCTCGTCTTTTGGCTCGGCGACGACGCCACCGGCAGCGTGGAGGCGTGCGCATGCCCGGCCTGCTGGCGCGAGTGGCAGTGCGCGCGCGTGCGCGGCCGGCGGCTGCGTCCGTGGCGCTACGCGCCGTACGGGGCGCTGTCGGCCAAGATCCCGCGCATCAGCCTCCCGCGCATCGAAGGGGTCAACTGACCTGTTCATACACGACACAGAAGTTCATGTCGATACTGTATGAAAACTTTTGACAACTGCGGTAACGTTATTTGAGCAGACGGGCAAGAGCTGGCCGAGGGGGATAGGGTTGGCACTCACATTGAAGCGAACTTCCACGTCGAAGTGTCGAGTTCAACATACAAATAACAAGTGTGGGCCGTTATCTGGCCACCGCGGTGTCACCACTCACGTTCATACAGTACAGTACCGGACTGGATCTGCTTAGCAGTGCTTACACATTAGTAAACAGTGCGGTATGCAAAGCAGTTCAACATATGCTTCGAATCGTCAATGCAATGTTGGACGCAGGCCAAGGTATCTTTGGGCCGCCGGAGACAGGTTTGCGCATCTGGAGCGACGGCGCGCGTGCAGCTGAGACCGGTTCTGGATGCCGACTTGTGCAGGGGCAAGCGAGAGGGGGCGAAGAAGAAAACATGTTCCCCCGATCGGCGACTGATTTACCGAGGGGCTTTATGGCCAGTTTGTTCAGTCTCTGCAAACTGGCCCAAAAAGCATCTCCGATCGATTACGGAAGGCCCCTTCTGATTCGCTTAAACTCTGTGTACGATGCCGTGATTGGCGAAAACCGGCGCTGAGATGTCGCGTAGAAAAAGTTGCGAGCCTTCCCATCGCTTCAACCTGGCACAGAGCCGGGCGGAGCCGCCCTCTCCCTTCCCGCGCATCCTGATTGAAGTCGCTGTTCCATCCCGAGTGTGCAGACCTTTTGCCGTGTGTCCCGAGTCGGGACTCCCGACGCGGGCGTATTGTGGCCCGACGCGCGCATATTGCTCTCGGCGGCTCGGCTCGGACCCGCTTCAAGACGGGGCGTCTCATACGGAACGGCGATGTTGTCAGTTGGTGGTTCGCGTGTCGTTTGGACGGCGACGAACTGGCAAAGGGTGTGTACACGCACACACATGTTGACGAAAGTATTGGACGGCGCGCGCGTTCACTGAAAATCTTTGGCTGCTTCTTTTTTGTTGAAGTTGCGCCGCGCAGAGAACGTCCTGGCGGGTGGATTTCTGGGCCAATCGCACCGCCGACGGCCGCTCACCACTCAAACGCCTGCGATCTGCACTTCAACACCTCGGGCGATATGTTTAAAACACCTCGTCAGCGCACCCAATTCCCCCCTCTTTGACTTGCGCGGACCACGCGGTCGTCCAGTCGTACGTTCCCGCCATGTGTTTAAAACACTTGCCCTCGACTGCTACGTGTCGGGGCGTTGCAGCGCCGCCGCCCCCCTTTCCCCCCGCTTCACAAACCGCCTGGACGCCACTCGGGCTTCTCCTCCCTTCGAACGTTGCCGTCGGCCTTTCTCGTCGGCGACCGCCACGATGGACATGAAGTCGCTCATTCACCACCAGCAGCAGGAGCGCGCGGCCGCCGCGGCCCCGTCCATGGCCGGCCTCCCGGGGCTGCGCGCGCAGTTCCCGGCCATGCGCCTGCCGCTGCTGCGTCCGCCGGTCGACATGGCGCCGCCGGCGTCCTCGTCGGCGTCGGCCGCGTCCTCGGCCGTTCCGTCCGCTCCATCGTCCTCCTCCTCGTCCTCAACTTCCTCGTCCTCCTCGTCGGCCCCGTCGGCGGCGACGGACGTGCGGCGGTCGCCGGCGCTCGCGCCGCTGCGCTTCATCATCCCGTCCTCGTCCTCGGCCCCGTCCTCGGTCTCGTTCGCGTCCAGCTCGGCGGCCGCGCTCTCGTACGGCCACGAGATGGACGCCGCGCGGACGCTGTTCAACACGCAGAGCGCCGGCGTCGACGCGTACGCTCGGGACGGCGCGGCGACTCGGCCGTCCCCGCCGTCGTCGCGGCCGGCGTCGCCGTCCTCGGCGTACTCCATCAAGACTGAAGACGGCCAGGACCTGGCCGGCGCCTCCGCGGGGACCAAGCTGAAGCAGACGCCGACGGCAGGCGGGACCAAGAAGGCCGCGACCAAGCGCAGCCGCCAGCCCAAGATGACGAACCGGTCGACCAAGAGCAAGGCGCGGCCCGGCCTGCGCAAGGGCAAGTGGACGGACGAGGAGTCGCGCTACGCGACGCAGCTGACCAACTACTTCAAGGAGGGCCTCTTGCCGATCGAGCGCGGCACCATGCTGCGCCTGTACCTGTCCCAGAAGCTCAACTGCGAGCCCATGCGCATCACCAAGAAGTTCACGGGCGGCGAGTGCATCGGCAAGCAGGTCTTCCGGCCGTGCAGCCCGACGCCCGAGTCGCGCGTGCGCATGATGCAGGCGCAGCTGGAGCTCGTGGCCCTCGAGGCCGCCTTCATCAAGAGGCTGAAGGAGAACCGCGAGGAGGCGCCCGCCGCCATCGAGGAGCTCGAGGCGAACGCCGCCTCGGCCGCCCTCGCCTCGGCCGCCAGCGACCTGGGCAGCGTCGCCGCCTACGACCAGGCCCGCCGGTTCCACCGGGACGCCTCGAGCGACTCAGACGGGCGGTCGTTCGTGGCGAGCGGCGGCGAGGAGGACGTGGACGACGCGAGCGCCGTGGGGCTGCTGCTGGACTTCTTCTACAAGGCGAACCGGAACGACAAGGAGGGCGACCCGAAGAAGGCGGCGGCTTCGACGCCGGCGCCCGCGCCTGCGTCGCCCGTCAAGCCGGAGCCGGCGGCCGAGCCGGAGGGGGCGGACGACAAGGACGCGCTCGTGAACTCGCCGACCAAGCGCATCCGCGCGCTGTCGATCAGCAACTTCGCGAACGACCCGGCGGCCGCCAAGCGCTCGCGCGTTGGGTCCTTCACCGTCTGCGCGTGACCGCGCCGGCGCGCACATAGACTTATATAAGCGCGCATCTGTTCGAGCGCTCGAGAGCTGAGACACTAGTACAGATACATACGTAGGACTTGTACCGGTACACCGGTGTACTGTAAATGCAAGCCGAGTCGGTTCATGTTGACGTGTCGTCAAACCGACGACGTCACTTTCACTTTGAAGTTGGCGACCGACGTCGTTTGCGCAAACGTTGAAGCTGCCTTTGATCGTTAATCAACGGAATGTCGCGCCAAGGTCGCGCCAAGGTCGCACCAACGAGTGACGTCACCATCATGACGCGCCGCCGACTCAGCGCGAAAAGATTCATCCGACACCCGACCGACCGCCGGCCCCGACATGTATCCCCTGCGCGCGTCGCTGCTCGGCGGCGGCGGCGCCTCGGACGCCGCCGCCTCCGATCCAATGCACGCGCCGCCTCGTCTCCCAGCTCGCCTCGGCGCGGCGTCCCCCACGCACGCGCTGCTGCCGTGGCTGTACGCGTCGGCGCCGGCGACGGTCGCGCCGGCCCACTCCTCAGAGCCGATGGAGGTGCTCGAGGCGCCCGCGCAGGCGCTCGAGGAGGCGCGCGCGCGCCTGTCGACGCCCCGGCACGCGCTGCTGAGCGAGTGGCGCGCGACGGCCATCTGCGGCAACGACATCCTGGCCAGCGTGCTCTACTCGACGGGGCTCGTGGCGGCCAAGGCCGGCAAGCTGACGCCCGTGGCGCAGGCGCTCGTGTCGGCCGTGCTCTACTGCTTCCGCGCCATCTACGAGGAGGCCGTGACGGCCGTGCCGCTCAACGGCGGCTCGTACAACGTGCTGCTCAACTCGACGTCCAAGCGCGCGGCCGCGGCCGCCGCCGCGCTCGGCATCATCTCGTACCTGGCCACGGGCGTCGTGTCGGCCACCTCGGCGCTGCACTACCTCAACTCGGCGCAGCTGGTCGCGGCGCCCATCGTGCCGGGCGCCGTGGCGCTGCTGCTGGCCTTCGCGCTGCTCTCGCTCGTCGGCATCGGCGAGAGCGCGGCCGTGGCGCTCGCCATCTTCGTGGCGCACGTGCTCACGCTCGCGCTGCTGGCCGCCTGCTCGCTCTACTTCGTCGTGGCGCACGACGGCGGGCAGACGCTCGTGGACAACTGGCACACGCCGCTGCCGGCCGTGCAGATCGCGGCGGCCGACCCGGCGCTGCTGAACGCCACGGCGGCGCTGGACGGCCCGGGCGACCCGAGCGACGCGCTGCTGATGCTCAACGGGACGGTCGTCGCGGCGGAGGACCGCGTGATCCACGGCACGGTTGCGACCGCGCTCTTCTTCGGCTTCGCGTCCGCCATGCTCGGCATCACGGGCTTCGAGACGTCGGCGCAGTTCGTCGAGCAGCAGCAGCCGGGCGTCTTCCGCAAGACGCTGCGCAACATGTGGGCGCTCGCCACGCTCTTCAACGTGTCGCTGTCGCTGCTGGCGCTCGCCGTGCTGCCGCTGAGCGACATCTACGGCGCGGACGCGGTCGACGCGCCCGCCAAGGGCAACGACGTCGTGCTGGCCGAGATGGCGCGCAAGGCCGCGGGCGACTGGCTCGCGCGCTGGGTCGCGCTCGACGCCTTCGTCGTGCTCGCCGGCGGCGTGCTCACCTCGTACGTCGGCATCACGGGGCTCGTGCGCCGCCTGGCCGACGACCGCGTGCTGCCGGCCTTCCTCTCGCGCACGAACGCCTGGCGCGGCACCAACCACAACATCATCGCGCTCTTCTTCGCGGCGCAGGCGAGCCTGGTCGTCTGGCTCGACGCCGACTCGTCCGCGCTCGCCGGCGTCTTCACGCTCGCCTTCCTCGCCGTCATGGCGCTCTTCGCCGCCGGCTGCATGCTGCTCAAGCTCAAGCGCGACGCCATCCCGCGGGACGTGCGCGCGTCCTGGGCCAGCTGCGTCCTCGGGCTGGCCATGGTGCTCGCGGGTCTGGCCGGCAATTTGCTGGCCAACCCGTCCATCTTCTCGTACTTCGCGCTCTACTTCGGCGCGCTCGCAGGGGTCATGCTGCTCATGCTGGAGCGCGTCACGCTGCTGCGCGTGCTGCTCCACGTGCTGCGCAGCGTCTGCCCGTCCAGCAGC
Organism: Phytopythium oedochilum; assembly: GCA_023338025.1. Lineage (NCBI taxonomy): Eukaryota > Oomycota > Peronosporomycetes > Pythiales > Pythiaceae > Phytopythium > Phytopythium oedochilum. Next base: position 26,225 of record JAADXX010000285.1, on the reverse strand, counting down.
GCGCCCGGGCGGAACAAGCGGCGGAAGAAGGACGAGGGGAGCGCGGGTTCATCCTGGTCCGACTGCTTCCGCAGGAGCGCGAGCCAGGAGGACCGAGTGCGCGAGCAGCAGCAGCAGGAGCAGCTCGTCAAGAAGAGGGAGGGCGACGACCCGGAGGACGAACCCGAGGCGCTCTACCGCCGCACGGGCGCCGTCGGCGGCCAGACCATCGCCGCGGTGCTGCGCGCGATCCACCAGCCGCCAATCGTCTTCTTCTGCAAGCGCCCGGAGCTCGCGGTGCTCAACAAGGCGGTGCTGTACGTGCGCAAGAACGAGCAGACCCACAGGCTCCGCATCGTGCACGTCACAGCCTCGGACGCGGCCGCCGACGGCCATGAAGCCATCGACGTCAAGCCGACGGACGCGACGGGAGACGCCGTCCAGGAGCTGCGCGCCATGGTCGTCGTGCTCGACCGCATGTACCCCAAGCTGCGCGTGGAGCTCGTGGCCGTGCGCGCGCCCGGCGGCCGCTTCGACCCGGCGCTGGTTACCTGGCTGTCCGCGCGCATGGGCGTCCCACCCAACATGATGTTCATCCGCCAGCCGAGCTGCGCGCGCATCCACCGCGTCGCCGCGCTCGGCGTGCGCGTCATCACCAGTTGAAGCTGCTGGGTACCCAGGATGGATGGCTACACTTCACAGAGTAGAGTGGTCCACGCTAGACTGCACTCAAAAGGATAACGTGGCCCACGCTATATCAAGGTTGTAGCTCTGTAAATAGTGTAAGTTACACCATTTCACCATTGATATCATTCATCCGCCCCAGAAGCGAATCCGCCGGAAGAAGATGGAGTACGCCAAGAGCGTGGTAAGTGCTCTACGACGCGGCTGTCCGCTCCCCACGGCCATCCGCGGGGCCGTAGCCGCCTCCGCCGCCTCCTGCTCGACGTGTAGCGCCCTCTCCGCGTCTCTGGCGCCCACTAACGGCCTCTACGCTGCGTGTTACGTGTGTGTATCAACCCCTCTCCAGCGCCACGCGCTGCGTCCGCGCTCCCTCTTCGGCTCGCTCGTGCCCGTCGGCATCTCGCTCAGCCTGCTGCGCATCTCTCACGGTGCGTGCGCCGCCTTGTACTGCGCCTGGGGGCCGGCGTTGACGCCTCTGGCCCCCTTTTCCCCAGACATTTCGCTGCTCCGCGCCGACGTCCTCGCGGCGCTCGTGTTCGCGGCGCTCGTGCAGCTGCTGGCCAACCTGAACGGCGTCTACGGCGCCTTCCGCCGGTCGCTGCGGCCGCAGTCCGGCCCCTCGGACGGCCACGGACACAGCCACGGGGACGGACACAGCCATGGGCCCGCCCAGCCGCCCAAGATCGTCATCAAGTGCGTTGCGTCTCCGCCTCTGCAGCCGCTCTGTCGCCCGCTCTAACGCGCTTCCCCGCCTTCCCAGCCTGCTCTCGCAGACGCAGGTGCAGCGCTGGTCGTACGCGCTCTTCGCGCTGCTGGTCGCGACCGCGCTTGCCGCACACGTGGCCCAACACAAGTCGGCGCACGCCACGGGCGGCGCGCTGGCGGTCGCCGCGCTGGCGCTCGCCTACTGCCGCCGTCAGTCGGGGGCGGCGCTTCCGGCGGTCAAGGGCAAGAGCGCGGCCGCCAGCGCGCTGGCGCGCCTCTGGTCCGTCCCGGGGCTCGAGGAGGCCGTGGTCGCGGCCGCCGCCGGCCCGCTGGCCATCCTCGGCACGCACTTGTACGTCGTCGACTACCCGCTGGACACGCCTGCATCCCAGCTGCTGCCGTGGCCCGCCGCCGTTTACTCGCTCGCCGTCTGGCTGTTCATGTGGGCGTTCCAGGTCGCGCAGAGCGCCAAGGACGCGCCGTTCGCGCAGATGATGGCTGGACCGGCGGCCGGCGCGTCGCTGGCGCTGCGCCTGGGCCACCAGCGCACGTTCCAGGCCTTCCTGCTGCTGCTGGTCGCCAGCTACGCGCTCGTGTGCCTCGTGCCGCTCACGATGGGCCACCTGCCCAATCTGCTGCTCATCGTGACGCTCGAGCGCGTCAAGGACATCAGCGACGACTTCCGGGAGGACCAGCTGTACGACCTGCCAGACCGCGTGGCCGCGCTCGGCGGCTTCCTCGGCGCCGCGCTCATCGTGTCCATCAACGTCAGCGCCGTCCTCATCCTCGGCAAGTGACGCGCCGCCCGCCACGCAAGGAACGGGATGGACTCGAGCATGTATGGCACGCGGCTGAACGACTGGCGGCCACATCTACAAATCAAAGCACCCGGCGCTATAAACTACAATGTGGCTTGCTTGACGGCGCTCACGGCGTGGACGCGTCGCTGCGCCTCCGATCCGGCGCCGAGCTCGTCCACAGCAGCCGGAAGAAGGCGCGCGCGACCGAAAACGACACGCGCGCGGTGGACGGCGGAGGAGGAGGCGCCGGCGATCCGCTGGACGCGGGCGACGCGGACACCGTCACAGACACGGACGCGCCGCCGACCGACGCGCCGTCGTCGCCACCGTCGACGTCGCGCACCGAGGAGGCGACGTGGCTGATGCGGTCGATGAGCCAGCTGTGCCACTCGAGGAACGGTACGTCCTTCTGCACGATCTCGCGGTACCACGTGTCGATGGTGAAGCGGCTCGACGTGCTGAAGCAGCGCTCGTGCAGGCTGTTCTCGTGGATGATGCTCTGCGCCGTCAGGTGGAAGTAGTGGTGCAGTTTCGTGTGCGTCTCCACGTCCGTCGGCGTCAGCGCGTGCCGCTGACCGTCGGCCGCCACGCTCGTCGACGGGAACGCAGAGTACGACGTGGTCGCCGTCGCAGTCGCAGCCGTGGACCGCCGGCGCCTCATGCTGCCCTTAGACGGCGTCCGCGCCCGCTCCTCAACGATCGACAGCGGCGTCCGCGCCTTGCTCTGCGGCTCTTGATCGTCCTCTCCGTCCTCATCCTCGTCCTCGTCTTCATCGTCCTCCGTGTCCATGTCCACGACGGCCTCCGAGAAGTACGACACGTGCTCGAGCAGCGAGAGCTCGCGCTCCAAGCGGCTGGTCTTGGCCTCGGCCGTCAGCAGCGACTCGCGCAGCGCGCTGTTGTCCACTTTGAGCGCGGCGAGCTCGTCCCCGAGCCGCTGGATCTGCGCGTCCCGGTCTTCGACCCGCTTGGCTTCCTCGAGCTCTTCCCGCGCGCGCCGCTTGGCGTCCGCCTCGAGCTGCGCGATGGCGCGCAGCAGCCGCGCCTGGTCCTTCTCGAGCCGCGCGACCATCTCGAGGTTGTGGCGCGCCGCCACCTCCTCGCTCGCGTGCGCCTCCTCCTGCTGGCGCTCAGCCGCCGCCTTCCACGCGCGCAGCGCCGAGATGGTCGCGTTCTGGGCCTGCGCGGACGCCTCGAGCTTGTCGAGCTGCTCCTGCAGCTGCGCGACGGTCCTGCGCAGCGCGCTGGCGGCTCCGGGGAGCGGCTCCGGCGCGCGGCTCGCCTCCAGCCGCTCGCTCAGCGCGGCTTTGTCCTCCTCGGCGCGCGCGAGGCGGCGGCGCCAGTGCTCCAGCTCCAGCAGCGCGTGCTCGTGGCGCCGGCGGACGGCGTCGCGCTCGGCCGCCAGCTCGTCCGTCTCGGTCTCCAGCCGGATCTGCAGCGTCGCCACCTGCAGCTGCAGCTCCTCGTTCGCCTCCAGCAGCGCCAGCCCGTACTCGGCGGCCTGCCGCAGCTCCTGCAGCGACAAACGCTCCCGTCAGCGACACAGATCAGCACGTTCGACTCTGTGCGAGCCGACCGCACCGCGTCGCGTCGCTCCAGCTGCCGCGATAGCTTCCCCAGCCGCGCCTTGTCGTCCACGGTCACCGCCGCGATGGCTCCGTCCGCGCTGTAGGCGACGTCAGACAGCGTGAGGCCGCTAATATAGCGTGATGGACATCCGCTCCGCGCTGTGGCGCACCTGACGATCAGCTCCTCGTCCTCCTCCGGCCGCGAGTCCCCGCGCTTCAGCGGCGACCCGTGCGACTGCTGGTTGCTCGGCTCGCGCGCCGTCTCCGCGCGCGGTTCGCCCGCGCCCGGCCGCATCTGGAGCCTGTCTGTGCCTCTACTGCCGCCGCTGCTGCTGCTACAACTCACGCCGCGCGCCGACGCTCGGTGCCGGCTCCACGGGAGGAGAAGGAAGCGGCCAAAGGTTCGCTTCCCGGTGTGCGGCGCTTTGAGCTTTCGGACCTGGTTTTTCGAGGAAGCCGGCGCTTTTTCTGCCACCCCCTGCGGCTTTTCGGCCAATCCGAGGAGAGCAAGGGAGTGACGTCAACTCCCTCGGTTTAGTGATGTTGAGACTGAACCCAACTGGTGAAAGTGTCCATCGTCTGCAAGGCACATGACGACTAGTTCGTGGCTTTGCCAACGGCTCTGTCGTCGCGAAACGCCCTTGCTAATTCGGTAGAAGAGCTATGCGGGCCGATATTGGATTGCAGCCAACGCAGCAGCGAGCGTCTGAGAAGTCAAAGCCCTGGACCAGCCAGAGAGAGGATGTGGGTCCGACTCGCTTGTAGCTATTGGCGCAAGCTTGTTGTCGCGTAGCAGCAGCAGGCAGAACACAAGTCTACAGCTTGCCTTTGCGCCGGAACTTGAAGTCCGAACGCAAGAGTCTGCGGCGGTGTGACTTGGAAATGCCGTAAATACCCCGCGGAAGTCGGCGATACCATTGAATAGTAAGGCGCACGAGCTGCGGCGGCTGCCAGGATCGGTTGTGCTGGCTCACACTGCCAGCTTAAACCAGTCGGGTGGTGGTGGACGAGTCATTGGGATAGAAAGCCATTGCCAAGTCTCCGGCAGCCTTGGTTGTTACAAATTGCACATCACAAAGCTGGTGTCGCGTGCCCGGACTAGGCTAATGGACCGACGCCGCGTCGTCCGATACGATTGAAAGCTTCCAGGTGTCGCGCTTTTGAGCTTGAAGTGGAACCTGGGACTGCGGCTTGGCCGCTCGCGTCCACCCATTCCTCGTCACCATTTCCACTAGGAGCACTAAAAACTATCAAGGGTTTTGTATGCCATCATTTTTACTTTTTTCAAAATAAATGCAAAAACAAACTACAAATAGCCAATACAAAGGGTGTTTCGTACATCTTTACTCAACCCAAGTCATTTGGATAAGAAAGGTAAGCTTGGCGTGAACGCTCGCCCATTATTACCACCTGGCAAGCCGCGCTCGCACCGCGCCGCGTCCTGGCTGCAGGCGCCTCGAGACCGACGGCCCGGCCGCATCGGCAGCGCAACAGGCGCATTACCTGGCGGACCGTGCCAGCCGCTTATCAAGCGCCTTCCAGCGGTCCCAGAGGGTCCTTAGAGGAGGAGACGAGACGCAGGCGAGCAGCATGAGCGACTCGGCGTCCGACTCGGACGTGCAGATCGTGGGCGGCAGCGGCGCCAAGGTAGAGTAGCGACGCGCGCTTTCTACTTTCCGTTTCCCGTGTTATCGTCCTTGTGGGTCGTGTGCTGATGATGCGGCGTGGGCGGACGGCAGGCGCGGCCCAAGCTGCGGACGGCGACGCAGCGGCAGACGCCGTGGTACGCCGAGGCGCCGACAGACGAGAGCGAGGGCGACGAGGCGTCGGCCACCGTAGCGGCTGCTTCGGCGTCGCTGGCGCAGACGCGGCCTAAGCGGAAGCGCGCGGAGGAGCCGGACGAGGACTTTGAGGTCGGCGAAGAGGAGGAGGAAGACGATGGCGACGAAGACGAGGAGGAGGAGGAGGAGGAGGAGACAGAGGAGGAGGACGACGGACGGAGACGCAGCGGCCGTACGCGCAACAAGGTCGCGACCTATGCGTCGTCGGACGACTTTGACTACGAGGACTTTGAGGACAGCGAGGCGGACAAGCCGGTGCGTGCGGTGGACTCGTAGCCAGTGGATCCGCTTCGTATGGCGACGAACTAACCGTGGTGGATGCGGTGGCAGCAGAAGCGGAAGCGACTATCAACGGCGAAGAAGCCGCGCAGCAACGGCAAGAGCGCGAACAGCGGGGGGCGAGCGACCAGTGGGAAGAAGCGGCAGCGCAGCCGTAAAGAGAGCAACGACGACAGCGACAGTAGTGACGGAGACTTGATGCTGGACGACGACATCATCAGTATCGATGACGATGACGACGACTCCGGCCCAAGTTCGAAGCGCCAGTCGCAGTCCAAGAAGAAGCAGCAGCAGGCGACGGACGACGACGAGGACGAGAAGGCGTTCATCATCGACAAGCTGCTCGCGCGGGAGGTGCACACACGCAATGAGTGGACCAAGATGTGCGCCAACAAGAACTCCCGCTTCCTGCACAACTTCTCCATCTTCCTGCCCGACGAGGATGACGAGGAGACAGGAGGCGAGAGCGCCACCTCTGGTGCGTCACCGAAACAAGATGCGGCTGGGACGGACGTGGTGGACGTGGAGGACAGCGTCGAGAAGTTCCTGGTCAAGTGGAAGAACCTCTCGTTCCTACATACTAGCTGGGAGACGGAGAAGGATCTGCTCGACGTTGACAAGAACGCCAAGGGCAAGCTCCAGCGGTTCCGCGAGAAGGAAGCCTTCGGGTTCTTCACCGACAGCACCAATGGGGACGAGTACTACAACCCCGAGTTCCGCATCGTCGACCGCATCTTGGACATCCAAGACCGACCTGGAGACGACTTCGCGCCAGCCGACGACGAGGAGGACGCCGACAAGCGCAAACTAAAGTACTTCCTCGTGAAATGGAAGGCGATGCCGTACGACCAGACCACGTGGGAGCGCGAAGACGACGTGAACGACGACGCGGCGGTGCAAGAGTACAACAAGCGCCTGGTCCGCGCGGCGGCGCGATTCCGCAAGGCGGTCTCCGAGAAGAAGCCGGCGTCTCGCCATCGTCGCTTCAAGGTTCAGCACTTCCACGCGTACACTGCGCGGTTGCCGCCTCCGAAGAAGGCATCGCAGACCTTTGAGCTCCGCGACTACCAGCTAACGGGAGTCAACTGGATGCTGTTCAACTGGTATCAAAACCGCAACTCGATGCTCGCGGACGAGATGGGACTGGGCAAGACCGTGCAGACCGTGATGTACCTGAACCATCTCGCGGAAGTCGAGCAGACTCCGAACCCCTTTCTGATCCTGGCACCGCTCTCGACGCTATCCCACTGGCAGCGCGAGTTCGAAAACTGGACGAACCTCAACGCTGTTGTGTACCACGGATCCGCGGCGGCTCGGTCGGTGCTCCGAAACTATGAGTTCTTTCTGTCAGCTGACGAGCTCGGACGCGCGGACGAAATCAATGGGCGAAGGTCGACGTGGGGTCCCAAAGCGCTGCCTCGACCCAAGCGCGACTGTTACCGCTTCGACGTTCTCATCACAAGTTATGAGATGTGCTCCAGCAACGACTACGGGAAGATTGCCCGCATCCCGTGGCAGGTCATGGTCGTTGATGAAGCGCACCGCCTCAAGAATCGTACCTCCAAGCTGTCGAGCATGCTGCACAAGAATTTCAAGTTCGAAAAGATTCTGCTGCTGACTGGCACGCCGCTGCAAAACAACGTGGAAGAGCTGTGGACGCTGCTGAATTTCTTGGACGGCGACCGGTTCAAGAGCAAGGAGGAATTTCTTGAGCAGTTCGGCGACCTCAAAGACTCGTCGCAGGTCGAGCAGTTGCACGGAGAGCTCAAGCCATTCCTCCTGAGGCGAATGAAGGAAGACGTCGAGAAATCTCTCGCGCCGAAGGAGGAAACGATCATCGAAGTCGAGCTCACTGTGCTCCAGAAGCAGTATTACCGTGCCATCTACGAGAAAAATACGGAGTTCCTGTCGGTAAGTCTGCACTCTCGGGCTGGTATCGGAGGTTGTTGTGCTGGATTCTAATAGTCGACTCTGTTCGTGTCTAACAGCGGGGCCGGAAGAAGGGACACGCTCCAAGCTTGATGAACATCATGATGGAACTGCGCAAGTGTTGCAACCACGCGTTTCTGATCAAGGGAGCGGAAGAGCGCGAGATCGCTCGTCTCCGGCAACAGTTCAAGCAGCAGCAAAAGGAGAAGGCCGACGCCAAAGACTCCAAAGGCCTCATTGATCAGGAGGCTTTCGAGCGCGAGGCCCGTGAGCTGCTCGTGACTTCGTCGGGCAAGCTCGTGCTGCTGGACAAGCTCCTCCCGCGCTTGAAAGAGAATGGTCATCGCGTGCTCATCTTTTCGCAGTTCAAGATCATGCTGGACATCATCCAGGACTATTTGAAGCTCCGGTCGTATCGGTGCGAGCGCATCGACGGCAACATCACGGGCAACGATCGTCAGTCGGCGATCGATCGCTTCTGCGACCCGGACAGTGCCGCGTTCATCATGCTGCTGAGCACCCGAGCGGGTGGTGTGGGCATCAACTTGACGGCGGCAGACACGGTGATCATCTACGACAGTGACTGGAACCCGCAGAATGACCTGCAGGCGCAGGCGCGATGCCACCGCATCGGCCAGAAGAAGAGCGTCAAGATCTATCGCCTGCTGACGCCCAAGACGTACGAGCTCCATATGTTCCACCAGGCATCGCTCAAGCTTGGGCTTGACCAGGCTGTGCTTGGCGGCATTCGCAACACCGACGCGTCGTCTCTCAAATCGCTGAAAGGCAAGGCAAACCCGAATGCGCGTCTGTCGAAGGAAGAGATTGAGAACCTGCTGAAGCACGGTGCCTACGAGATGTTTAAGGAAGAGAAGGATGGCGAAGCCGAGGCCGCGAGCAAGCGCTTCAGCGAAGAGAGCATTGACCAGATCCTGAGCCGCAGTACAACTATCGTTCACGACCCGAAGAAGGAGGCCGATGCGGGGAAGAAGAGCTTCATGTCGTCGTTCTCCAAGGCGACGTTCGTGAGCTCGACGAACCCGGACGAGACCGTCGACATTGACGACCCGGACTTTTGGACGAAAGTGGTCGGGCTCAAGGCCGTGGAGGAGCTGGAGCGCGAGCGCGCAGCCGCAGAGGCGTCGCCGCTTAAACGCCGCCGCGCGCGCCGAGTCAAGTCGTATGCGGACGAGCAAGTGCAGTTTGACGACGGACTGAGCGACGACAACAGCGCGACCCCCGAGAAGCTGCGTAAAAGGAGCGCCAAATCGCAGAAGAGTCTCAAGGAAGCCATGGCGAACGCCGAGGTTATCTCGGACGACGACGAGTACAGTGACGACGACGATGCAAGCGATGAAGAGGACGACGACGACGAGATGGTGGACGACGACTTCATCGTTCTGGATGACAATAAGCGCCGGCGCGGCGCTGGGGCAAACGCTCCCAGCAAGAAGAAGAAGGCAGACCTCCCGCCGATCTTCTACTACAAGGAACACGTCCTGGAGCTGTTGTTCGAGTTCGGCTACGGGCGTTGGGATGAGCTGCAGCGACGCAACTTTGGACTTCGCAAGTACCCTCTGCCGGAGCTGCAGCGGTTCGTGTGGGGGTTCCTCGCCAGTTGTGTGCGTCTCGCATGTGCGCCGTCGATGGCGTCGGTGGCGGGCGTCGAGCTCACAATGGCTCATATTTACAACGCGCGACCGTCACCGCCTACAGCGGCCGCATCGTCCGACGTATCGCCTGGAAGTGCTGCGGCGACCTCGGTGTCGCCGTTCCAAGAAAAGCTGGCCAAGTGCGTGGACGACTTTGCCAAGCGATTCAGGCTCACCGCGCAACTTGTCAAGGACGCAGGCGTCTCGCGGATAAGCGACATTGCGATCCCGCAGGAGCTGCACAGAAATCTCCCCGTGCCAGCCAAGGGCGACCGACACCTCGTGTCGAAGCTGCACCAGATTGACCGCATGTTTGTGGTGTCCACCTTTGTGCGCACCAAGCTGATCACGCTGACCGTCCCCGCTTCGGCGCTCAGCTCACTCCTGAACGACTTCCAGGCAGTGGGCGACAACGCGAAGGTTCGCGAGCTTATCAGGGCGGGCGATCTCCCGCCTTTGCGAATGGCGCTATCTCCGAATGCCCAGAACCCAGTGACAAGCGCTGTGATGGCTGCTCCTGTCGCTGCCGCTTCGACTACCAACGACAGCAGTGTTGACGGAGCTACAACGGATGTTGCTGCCTCAAATCAAGCAACGCTGGCGGTTAGCGCGCCGCTCTTAGAGGAGAAAACCTCGCCGCCTTCTGCTGAAGCCACCACCAGCACGAGCACGTCGCCTATGAAGGATGAAGACGACGCATTGAAGGCTGGCGCTGCTCAGTCTGCTGCCCTCGATGTTGAAGGCGATAGCGAGCAAGCGAATGCTACATCGGAAGCGAGACCTGACGAGGAAGTACCTTTTACAAGCGCCACTACTCCCGCGGAACCTACATCTGCAGCAAGTGCTTCTGATATGGAGCAGGAGCATGGGGCTGCTATGAATTTGAGCGAGTCGCTGACTCAACCGGAGGCAGCCATTCCAACTACAGTGGCGACAACAGTGGCAGTCGCGCCTTCGGTGCCGCAGCTGACACAGACGCAGCAAGACCGGCGGCTGGCCGCTTTACACATACTGCGGCGGCTGATGGGCATGGAGCTGGGAGCTCCGTCGACTGTCGCGCCGTGGTGGATCTCGGTCGTCGACGACGTGATGCTCCTGCTGTACATCTACCGCGATGGTTGGATTCGATCTCGCGCCATCCCGGCGCAAATGGCGCGCGATTCGTCGCTCTTCGGCCGCCGCGCCGCCGCCTACTCGCCTAACGAATGGCCGAGCGTCACAACTCTCAACCGGCGAGCCAAAGCGTTGATTTCGCTGTGGATGTCGAGCCACAAGGCGGCTTTGAGCACCAAAACAGCCCCTCAAGCCTCCAGCGCTGGTACTGCGTCTGCGTCTGCGCACGCCGGGTCGAGTAGCAGCTCGAAGCCGAAGCCGCGGCCTAGCTACTCGATCTCCGCGATGTTTAGCGCAAACGCGGAGCGACTTCCATCCCTCATTTACACGCCGCCGCAGTGGCAGCAGCTCCAGCACCACCAGCACCAGCAGGAGCAGCAGTATCGGTATCAGCTGGAGCAGCAGCAGCAGCAACAACAACAACAGCAGCACCAGCAACAGCAGAGAGCGCGGCCGAAGCTGCTCGGGTCCAAGCACAACCAGTTCGCGAAGCTCATCTTCTCGTACGGCATCCCGGACATGCGTTCGTGCCGGACGGCCCAGGAGCGGATGGAGAAGTGGCGCTACTTCCTGCAGGACCCGCAGCTCGACGTGGCCAACACGCCGCTGGACCGATTGTTCGCCGAGGCTCGCGATCTCGAGCGCGTCTGCCGCGAGCGCGTGCACATGAGCGAGGGCTCGTCGTCCGGCTCGTTCATCTCTCCGTCGAAGGCCGAGGCGGCGTCGCCGGAGGACACGCGGCGCTCGAGCGAGCGAGCGAGCTCGGACTCGATTTTCGGCGGCCACCGCGGCTACTGGATGCTGTCGGCGACGCAGTGCCGGCGCCTGCTGCACCGCGTCGACCTCTTTCGGCTGCTGCGCACGCAGGTGCTCGTGCTGCCTCCTGCCCAGCTCGTCGAGGTGGTCGCGCGCGTCATCAAGGCGCTGCAGGCCAAGCAGGCGGGGCCGGCGTACCCCGTGTGGTGGAGCTCTCCGCGCCACGACGTTCTGCTGCTGCAGGGCGTTGAGTGCTACGGACTGGACGACCACCTCGCGCACGTGTGGAAGCTGCCGCTGTTCGCACAGGTGACGGCCGCCAGCGCCAGCGCGACGTTCCCCAACTCAACCTGGGTCGAGAACTACGTGTCGACGCTCGGGTCCGCCGCGCGCAAGCTGCTCGACAAGGCGCGGCTGTACCGCGAGGAGGCCAGGCGTCGGGAGCGGGCTCCGGTCGTCAGCCGTGCGCCGCTGACCGTCGACATGACGGGCGAGGACGACGCGGAGGACGCGGACGAGGCCAAGGCGGCCGCGCGGCTGCGCGAGCAGGAGGCGCTGCAGCGAGTCAGGGACATTGGCGACATGCGAGCCGAGGACCCGAGCTTTACGCTGTCGGTGCGGCTGCGGCAGCTGCTGGAGAGCAACGAGGCCGCCAAGGCCGCGCTGCGCAGGGTCGAGGGCGAGAGGAGCCGCAGCAAGTCGAGTACGAGCCGCGTGGACGCCACACCCGTCCCCTCTGCGAGTTCTAGCGCTGTGAGTGACAAGGCAGTGGCCGCAAGCTCCGCGGAGGATGGGAACGCGGACGAGTCGGAGACGACCGAGCAGAAGGAGCGAGCCACCGCCAGCCCCGACGTGCTGCCAGAGCCGTCGTCAGGCTCGGACACCAGGCCTGCCGTCAAGAAGGAGCGCATTGCTGCTCCCTCCTCATCCGCCAGTAGCGGACGTCGAGCGTCCGCGTCTCCCGCGTCGACGTCGACGCGGTCGCCTACGCTGCGCCGCCGACCGCCGCCGACGACCGAGCGCAGGCGCGGGCTGCGGTCGTTCGAGCTGATCGTGATCGACGACTCGGACGAGTCGGACTGAGTGAGTAAATGACGGAGAAGAAGCGCTCTACATGTAGACGAGGACTGACACTTGGGTAGCAAGCTAGTAGCTCAACACGGCGACGATGCCGCCCCTCGGCCGCGTGTATTGCTGCTAGACGGACGTACGACCGGCCGGCCGGCGCTCTCTACATGACGCTGCACCGCGAGGCGAGGCCGCCGGTGGCGCCTTGGGCTCCCGCCTGCGTCTGCTGCGTCTGCTGCGTGTCGACCTCGACGAGCTTCCAGGCGTAGGCGTGGATCTTGGCGTAGACGCGGCCGACGACCGCGGGGCACCGCGGGTGGCGCACGACGGCCAGCAGCGCGGCGTGCAGCCGGCGGAAGGCGTCCTGCAGCGGCGGCGAGATCATGTAGCGCACGCGCAGCACCTGCCAGTAGAGCACGACGAGCAGCAGGTTGCGCGCGGGCGAGAGCAGCTCGAGCGCGAGCGCGAGCCCGAGCGCGACCTCGAGGTTGGCGGCCACGACGGGCACGCGGCGGTAGAGCGCGGCCGACTTGGCGGCCGGCGCCATGGCCGCGAAGCCCGGCTCGCCGATGACGGCGGCGGCGAGCGGCACGAGCGCGCGCTTGGTGGCGGCGGCCACGAGCGGCGAGTCGTCGAGCCCGAGCAGCGCCAGCAGCGTCGACAGGTACGCGAACCAGTGCACCATCTCGACGAGCAGCACGGGCAGCAGCGCGAGTCCGTGCGGCGGCTGCGCGGCCGCCCAGAAGACGAGCGAGAAGAAGAGCGACTGCGTGGCCGGGTCCAGCACGAGCCGCTGGCCGTAGCCCGCGTCCAACCGCGGCCGCCCGTGCGCGAACGCCAGGTAGCTCGCGTAGTTGACGAGCGAGAGCGCGAAGAACTGCGCGAAGGCCGCGCGCACGCCGAGCCAGTAGAGCGAGAACAGCGCCAGCAGCAGCGCGCGCAGCGCGAACTGGAACAGCCGGAAGGCCGCGCCCTTGTCCCCCACGAGGAACGCGCGCAGCGACGCCGGCGCGGACGCCGGCTGCGGACGCGCGGGGCCGCTGCCGGCCGCCAGCTTGGCCTCGACGGCGCGCAGCCCGTCCAGCAGCGCCGCGTTGCCGCCCTGCAGCGCCAGGCCGTCCGCGTAGGCGCGCCGCGCGTCCGCGTAGCGGCCCAGCTGGAAGAGCGCGGCCCCGCGCCGGGAGAAGCCCTTGGGCCAGTCCGGCCGCAGCGCCACGCACTGCTCCGCGTCCGCGAGCGCGCGCGGCGCGTCGCCCAGCTTGAGGTGCGCCGCCGACCGGTTGCTCAGGTACACGTGCGCGTTGCTGGGCGTCGTGGGCGCCTGTGCGTGCAGCGCCAGCGCCTCCGAGAAGGCGGCCGCGGCGCCGGAGAAGTCCCCGGCCGCGAACAAGTGGTTGCCGCGCTCCTTGGCCTGCTCCGCCGCCATGTCGAGGGGATGGATGGATCGCTTTCGGGTCGGGTGGTGTCGCTTGACTATCGGAAGTGAGTGACGTGAAGAAGTCGACACGTCAAACGAGAGATACCGAGGAGTACCGGTTCTATACCGGTTTTTAATTTTATTTACATAATTGATCGTACTTTAACGGAGAAGGTGGTAGTCGCCACCTTGAAGACGCGGTCAAACGTACTGTAGCCACCCGGGGTTCCGTCCGCCAAGTCGCCACGCCACTGGGATCGTCAGCCATCCGCGACGGCGCGATACATAAGTACTCATCGCACTTGCTACGTTCTAGGAACAGATGTGGACGCGTGAGTCATGACACGCGCGATCTGATTCCGCAGCGAAAGATCTCTTGTTGCTGCTGCCAATCGGCTGCCTTGCATCTGCTCCGTCGAGCTGCAGCGCAGCCAAATCATTCGACGCCGCCCCAACGCAGTCGCAGACACTGGCGGCGTGTTGGGCGCCTTACTATTGGCCACAAAGCCATTGCTGCATCCTTGAGCGGTGGAGGTGACAGGCGCGAATCTTCCAGGAAACTCTCGCACCCACCATTTCTGGATTTTACTGCCATATCGAATATAGCCATTATATGTATTACTACAGGTCATTAAAGCCGAAGTCGACTTTATCATACATTCCACTTCAGAGTTCACAAATAGACAGAGGCCCACATCCTTTTTTTTCTTCTGGTCTGCTCTGTTCGGTGCAAGTGTTCAGCACCGCGCTCTCCCGCGATACATCCAAACCCCATACACAGTACACCGTAACCGCCGCCGACCCACAATTATAGAGAGACGCGCACACCTCAATCTCCAAAGAGCGGCAGAGTTCAATCCGCGCTGTACCACACGCGCGTAACCCCGCAGCGTACCCTTTCCCCCCAGGACACGCGCGACCGTAACCTTTTGCCCTCATGTCGGACGCGGCGGCGGCGGCCGAGAGCGTGACGGACGCGGCGGCGGCCGAGGACTTCCACCCGTCGTCCACCATCCTGGACGGGCTCCGGCTCTACGGCTCGATCGGCGTGGCGGCGTGGCTGCTGTTCGACCTGGTGGCGCGGCGGCGGCTGGCGCGCGCCTACCACTGCCGCGGCCGCTCGGACGAGACGCGCTGTCCGCAGGTGGAGCGCGCGCGCGCGGCGCGGTCCTTCCGCTGGGTCTGGCCGCTGCTGTCGGCCTCGGACGACGAGGTGCTGGCGCGCTGCGGGCTCGACACGCTCTGCCTGCTGCGCTTCATCCGCCTGTGCGAGAAGGTGGCGGCGCTCGCGGTCGTGCTCTCGGGCGCCAACTTCCCCGTCTACTACCTCGCGCAGCAGGACGACGCGGACGCGCTGTACCGCATGACGCTGTCGCACCTGACGACCGAGGGCGACGGCATCTACCGCTTCTGGTCCACCGTCGCGACCATGTACGTGGTCGCGGCCGCCACGTGCTGGCTGCTCTGGCGCGAGTACGTCGAGTTCGTGCGCCGCCGGCACGAGTTCATGGCCCGCCTGGGCGCGCAGCAGTACTCGATCGTGCTGGACGGCCTGCCGCACCACCTGCGGACGCAGCAGACGCTGCGCAACTTCCTCGAGCTGCTTTTCCCGCGGTCCGTCGTGCACTGCTACGTCGCGCTCGAGTGCGGAGACCTCGAGAAGCTCGTGGCCGAGCGCGTCAAGGTGCGCAACCGGCTCGAGCACGCGCTCGCGCTCAGCGCCAAGACGGGCGACCGCGTGCTCATCAAAGCGCCGGACGCCGGGCTCTGCGGCTCGGACAAGGCGGACGCCATCGAGCTGTTCCAGGAGCAGCTCGCGAGCCTCAACAAGGCCGTCGAGATGGAGGTGCGCGTCATCCTGCGCAACCAGGCGGCGCTCGCGCAGCAGGTGCTCGAGCAGTCGGAGCAGGACGAGGCCTCGGGCAACGCGCCGTCGCCCGCGCCCACGCTCGGCCTGCGCCAGCGCAACACGCACACGAACAGCAGCAGCTCGAGCAGTCTGCAGCAGATCCCGACGCTGCAGGCCGGCGCGGCCGACGACGACTACGACGTGATCGTGCACGACAAGGACGGCTTCGTGGACGCGGACGAGGCCGAGTCGCAGTACATCCGCGGCCTGCGCAAGCAGCAGCGGACCAGGAGCCGCGAGGCGGGCGGCATCGCCAGCACGGGCATCATGCGCGGCGCCGGGTTCGTGACGTTCAACAGCCTCAAGGCCGCGCAGTCGGCGCAGCAGATCCTGCAGAGCTCGGACCCGACCGAGATGCAGATCGAGGCCGCCGCGCACGTGGACGACATTGTGTGGGAGAATCTGGGCGTGTCGTACAACGTCAAGTCGACCTGGGCGCTCATCTCGCTCGGCCTCTCGGGCGCCATCATCCTCTTCTGGACCATCCCCACGGGCCTCGCCGTGTCGTTCGCCAAGGTCTCGTCGCTCGAGAACGAGTGGCCGTGGCTCGCGCGCCTGCTGGCCGACCACTCGTGGCTAGTGCCCGTGTTCGAGCAGCTCTCGCCGCTCATGCTGTCCGTCATGGCCGCGCTCGCGCCCATCATCTTCGGCTTCCTCTCCAAGCGCGAGGGCCACGCGTCCGGCGCGCAGGTCGGCGCCTCGCTGCTCAACAAGCTCGTCGTCTACCAGATGTACGTGACGTTCCTGCTGCCCATCATCGGCGGCACGGTCATCGACGCGGTCACGGGCAGCGGCGACACGGACCTGACGGACGTCAAGGCGCTGCTCACGACCGTCAGCAACGCCGTGCCCGTGCAGTCGTCCTTCTTCGTCTCCTACATCCTCGTGCAGATGGGGCTCAACCTCTCGCTCGAGCTGCTGCGCGTCACGCCGATCATCAAGGCCGCCGTCTACCAGGTGTTCGCGCCCAAGCTGACGCCCCGCGAGCGCTCGTCGCCCTGGCTCGGGCTCGCGCCGCTGGACGAGCCGGGCGACTTTGGTGCGGCGGACAACGTGGCCAGTTACTTCCTCATCCTCATGCTCGTGCTCGTCTTCTGCGCCGTCGCGCCCATCCTCTGCTACTTCGCGCTCGCCTTCCTGCTGCTGTCCGACCTCGTCACGCGCTGGACGGTCTTCTGCGTCGCCGACCCGTCGCCGCACTCGGTCGGCGCCTTCTTCCCGTCGCTCTACCGCTTCTGCATCGGCGCGCTGCTCTTCTCGCAGGCCATCATGGCGTCGCTGCTGGCCACCAAGCAGGCCGCGCTGCCGGCCACCTTCGCGGTCATCCTGCCCTTCCTCACCGCCGTCTTCCACCTCTTCGTGCACTCGCGCTACCCACGCACGGCGCTCAACCTGCCGCTGGACCAGTGCGTGCTCACGGACGCCAAGCGTGCGCGGGAGCTCGGCCCGGAGCTCGCCGCGCGGCTCGAAGACATGTACAAGCAGCCCGCCATGGCCGAGCGCGCGCCGCTCGAGCCCGACTACCAGGGGCTCAGCAGCGACCCGAACCCGGATAACCAGCTATCGTCCCCTCCCGCAGAGGTATGGACCGGTCGGTCGCGCTAGCCATAGCCTCCTCGTCCCCCATCTAATGTGCTCGTGTGGACTGCGTTACGGAGCAGGAGGACGACCTCGAGAGCGACAAGCGGCGACTGCGCACGGTAAACTAGCGCTACCGACTCGTATTTTACGCCACGCGGGACGCGCGGTGGCCCAAATCATTCCGCCCCTCCATTCTGGATGCTGTGTTAACACGACCCATGGGGGAGGGGACGACCCATTGTGGATGAGAGGATGCGGAGGGGGCCAGCGCCGTCCCCGGCGCCGGAAAAAATACGACCGCGAGTTCTGATACGCTGGGTTGTGCGCTGGACAGATGTCCGGGCCGAAAAGCGCCTCGGTCCGGCCGCAAGCGGCGCGAGGAGGAGCCCCCAAGGGGCGCGACGGGGGGCTGTCCGAGGCGGACGGCGGGTTCGTGTAAACACGCGCGAGGCATCCCCATGGCTCTGCGTCCAGCCAGCCGCACCCGGACCCACCCAATCACGTGGCGGCTACGGAATTGGCTGGCGCGCCGTCCTCTTCGTCCCCGGCGGCCACAGCCGAGCCCAAGCCTTGGTCCTGCACGCTCGTCCGCAGTCCGTCCGCAGTCCGTCCGCAGGGTGTCGACCGCAGAAACCTTTGGAGCGTGGACCGTCCCTGGCTGGAACTACGAAAAGAGTCGGATAAGCGGACGGACCCACGGAGAAAAGCGGATGTGCGGATCAAAAAGACGAAAAAAATAGAACAAAAAAATCGGCCCTTCCGGTAGGCGGACCCACCAATACAGTACTACGTATTACAATAGCAGGGACAGACGTGCGATAGGTGGGTTCGTTCAGTAAATAAGGCAGGAGGACGCGACAAGACGGGAGGGATTTCCCTCGGCCGCGGCGCGCATGCAGCTGCCCCGCGGGTAGTTTACCAGCCTCCGCCCCAGCCGCCCGCCCGCCCGCCCTCTCTGCTGCGCCCGCCGCTCGCCCTATACCAAATCGACGATAGAGCGCGCGCATGCTGCTGGTGATCCCGACCGGCCGATGCCGCAGAAGCGCAGCGAACTCGTTAGTACACGTTCCGTCGGACCGCACGCCGCCGTCTGAGAAGGACGGACGCCGGACCCGCGGCGTAAACTACCGTCCGCAGTCAAACCCGTCCGCAGTTGACCCCGTCCGCAGTTGACCCCGTCCGCAGTTGAGCCCGTCCGAAGTCCGTCCGCAGTTGAGCTCGTCCCAGCCGCACCATCCCGCAAGTCGTCGCCGACCCGGCCGGTCCGTCCGCAGCATGAACTCGCCACTCGCCATCTCCAACATCGTCGTCTCGCGGTCCGTGGGCGGCAGCGACGCGCTCGACTCGTCCTCGTCCGCGTCCCCGACCAGCGCGTCCAAGTACTCGCGCGGGGACGGCGCGAACGCGGCCGTCCCGTCCGGCAACGCCATCCCCGTGCTGCTGCGCGTCCGGCGCGCGCGGGTGCTCGCGGCCGCGTCCGCCGGCTGCGCGCTCGTGTCCGGCGCCATGTTCCTGCTCTCGCACGGGCTCACAGTCGCGTCCGTGCGCGTCGGGGACGGCGGCCGGTCCCTTGAGGACGCGCTGCGGACGGCCAGCGACCTCAACCTGTTCGCGGGCATGGCGGCCGCGCTGGTCGTGCGCCCGCTGCTCGTGCTGGTCGCGTCCGTGGCCCCCGCGGCGCTGCTCTGCTTCTTCACGGGCGCCGTCATGCACGACCGGGACGCGTCCGCGGCCGCCAAGTGGGGCCGCCGGGCCGCCGCCTTCCTGCTCTACAACGGACTGCTCTGGCTGCTCAGCAGCGGCTTCCACGCCGTCAACACGCACGCGCGCGTCTCGCCCGTCCGCAGCGTCATCGAGGGCGCCGCCGAGTCCGCGGTCCCGGGGGATCTGTCCGGAGCGGACAGCGTCCTGCGGTCCGTCCTCGACCCGTCCCTGGCGGCCGCGGCCGCGCGGATCCCGGCCGTCCCCGAGTGCTCGCGGCCGTCCCCGCAGCAGATCCCGGCCCAAGCCTCGTTCGCCTTCGCGTCCGCGCCGTGGATGGCCTCGGTGCTCCCGTCCGGTCCCGTCCTCACGCCCAGCAACAGCCTCTCCGTCCCCATGAACGCGTCCGGAGCGGACGGCGCGCTCCCGGTGACTCCCGAGGCCGCGGGGACCCTCACGCAGCTCGTCCTCCGCGCCGCGGACGACTTTCTGCGCCCGCGGACGTCCGCAGCCAACGCGAGTCTGTTCGCTGTCGACGCGGACGACGTCGGGACGCTCGCGGCCAGCCTCCGGTCCGTCCTGGAGGCCGCGGCCGCGTCCCAGCCGCACTGGAGCGCCCTCAGCGCCGCGGACGCCTCGCTGCAGCTCGTGGACGCGTCCCTCCCGGGCTCCGTCCGCTTCCAGGCCGCGACGCTCGAGCTCCCGACGTCCGCCGCGTTCCTCAGCCGCGTCCTGGCCGTCGACGCGGACGCGACGACCACGAGCGTGGCGTACGGAGATGCCAACGCGTCTGCGGACGGCCGGGCCGTCGAGTTCGAGATCAACCCGAAGGAGGAGTGCGGCCGCCGCGCGTGCGTCGTGAGCCCCAGAGGCGCCGCGCCGTCCTCCGCGGCCGCCGACTGGGGCGGACAAGTGCGCGTGCTGCCGCTCTGCGTCTCGGCCGACGGTGGGGACGACGCGGCCGCGAGCATGGCCGCGGACGCGTCCCCGTGCGGCCAGCGGGCCGACAGCGCCGCCCTCGTCGTCAGCTTCGCGTCCCGCATCCAAGGGGACGCGATAGCCTCCACAACCGCCCAAGACGGAGCCGCGGCGCTCGTGACGCTAACCAACGCGCGCCGAGTGCTCCAGGTGACCGTCGGGCGGCTCTCGTGGCCGGCGGACGGCCTGTCGGTCCCTCTCTCGGCCCCGAGCGACTCGGCCGTGGCCGTGGACGCCTCGCAGCTGCCAGCGACGGCCGAGCTCGCCGCCTACGTGCCGTCACCGCTGCTGTGGACGCCACTGGCGCTCGCGAGCGCGCGCGAGGTGGACGCCGGCGGGGTCCTCAAGGGCGATCTCGTCTTCCCGCGCAACTTCGCGGACGCGTCCGGCTTTCAGGAGCTCGCGGCCGGGGACTGCGAGGCCGAGCGTGGCGCCTTCCTCTCGCTCGTCGAGCGCGCGCACCTCTTCTCGGAGCGCTCGCTCGGCCCCGCGGCGCTCTCGGGGCTCTTCTGGCTGCTCCAGCGCGGCCACGCGACTCAATCGGAGGCCTCTGGCAGCTCCCCCAGCGCCGCATCCACGGCCGACGCAGCCACCGTCATCGACATCCAGCTGGCTGTCCCGGACGCCGCCGCCGCGCTCACCTACGCGGGCTGCGCGGCGCTCTGGGTCATGGCGCTGGCCGTGTTCCTGGGCGGCCGGCAGCGAGAAGCCGACATTGAGAGTCGCTTCAAGCCGGCGCACCTGGCGCGCGCGCTGCTGGACAACGACGCGGCCCACGGCGGCGACGGAGACGCGTTCGGCGGCTTCCTGGGCGGCGGCAGTGGGCCCTTCTCGCGCCGCGTGCTGCACATCAACCTGCTGCACGTGGGCGGCCGCTTCCTGGCCAACTCGGAGCTGCTGGACGAGTTCGAGCTCGGCGGCGTCGCGCTCAAGCACCGCGGACGCGCCAGCGACGTGCTCGTCGTCCCCGCGACGCAGTCAGCCACCGCCTCGTACCTGAACGCCGTCAGCGAGCACCACGGACAGCTCGACCAGGTCAGCGGCCACATCATCTAGCGTCTAGCGTCGACCTAGACCTAGAGTAGAGACTGTTGACCCGGTCCAGGACCCAACAACCACCTCGAGGAGGTACTCACGCCGTATATGCTGAAGGCGGGAGGCGTTTTCGCCCTCGTCCGGCGCGACGCAGAGGCGAGCGGTGGCTGGGAACTTCAGCGAGAGGCAGCGCGCTCCGGCGTCTGGCGATCTCTCCACGGCTTCGATCCGCCGCTCCGACTTGGCGTTCCGAGCCAAGGAGACTGGAGAGACTAGAGAACACCGACGCCATTGATAGTGGCGTCCTAGAGCGCACGGCCAAGCCCAGGCGAGCGCCCTGAAGCTGCTGCTGCCGTCGTAGATGTGGCCGTGGCGGAATGAAGCCGGTCATGTGGACCACATTACAAGTTGAAGTGGAAATCGAACTTATCGCGCTCTAAACAGTACATGTTGCGTTGCACTCGGCGACTCGGGAAGCTCCTCCTCGGCGGTCCAGGTCCTTCTGGCGGCCGCTTCGGAGGCGGAGAGAGCTCGCTCTGTCCCTCCTTAAGCCCTCAGTCCTGGATTCGCGGCGGCCATGAGCTCTGGCGGCGTCGTCCGGCCGTCGGACGGGCTTGGCGGCTGCTCGGAGGCGCGCTACGGCCACTTCTGGGGCTTCGTCGAGGCTCAAGAGGGCGAGCGGCTGGACCAGACGCTGTTCGGGCTGCTGCTTGGCGCCGAGGGCGTTCGAGACGAGATCAGGATGTTCCAAGAGCAGCCGTCGAGCTTCGTGCGGCTGGCGCAGACCGGGCACGTGGTGCGGCAGCTACAGCGCCTGAACGGCGTGCTGGATGAGGCGGTCGGAGTGTACGGCGTCAAGGAGCTACCGGGGGCCCACAAGTGGGCGGAGAAGCTGGAGCTCGAGCGTGAGGCTCGTGTCGAGAAATACAGCCGTTCGCTGGACGTGCTGGAGAGCCGACGCGGCCAGTACGGAGACGACCACTCGCCGATCCACCGCGAGCTCGAGAGCGACGAGCAGCAGGAGGAGGCTCTAACGCTGCTCAAGGCCGCTGTTGACAACTACGGTGCCGATGTGCTGCTACCCGTCGAGGTCGAGGTCATCAAGCGCGCCTTCTCGGTGGTCGCTAAGTGCTCCAACGTCTGTGTCCTGTCCCTTCCATCGTGGTTCGTGCCGGACTTTGAGTTCGCCAGCACCTTTGGGCTCTCCCGGTGGGGAAACGACGTGATCACTCCCGATCATGACGGCGCGACGGGCTTTATCAAGGACGCCAACACGTAGTCGAGCCTGAACCATCCTCATGTGGCCAAGTTCCTTGGGGCGAGCCACGTCGGGTCGAAGAAGATCATCATCCACGAGAAATTGCGGCCGCTGGCCGGTTATGCAGCCGCAAAAGACCGAGTGGAGGTGTGGCGCCGACTGTATGAGGTCGCTCTCGGGTTGCAGTACCTGCTCGAGCGGGGGCTATCTTACAGACGGCTCACAACGGACTGTTTGCGCTGCCCTCAGTATGAAG
Source organism: Phytopythium oedochilum (assembly GCA_023338025.1). Classification (NCBI taxonomy): domain Eukaryota; phylum Oomycota; class Peronosporomycetes; order Pythiales; family Pythiaceae; genus Phytopythium; species Phytopythium oedochilum. The sequence goes on along the minus strand of JAADXX010000285.1, from coordinate 3,716 downwards.
ACAAGGCTGTGCTGTTAGGCTCAGATCTGCACGACTTTACCGAAGAGCCCGAGCAACCAGGTCGGACTCTCCAAGGCTTTGGCGTTGCCATCCTGACTGTTCTGGCAAGCTCTCTGGACGACACAGAGAGAGCGGACTCGAACGAACGCGAGCAGTTGGCCTCTATCCCAGTTGAGCGTCCCGAGTATGCTTCAGAGGCCGAATGGAACGTCATTGAGCAACTCAGTCGCTCCACCAGCGACCACATTGGCGCTTTGCAGCACGCGATACGCTTGATCCAGCCGCTTGCAGAGGTCCAACGAATACAGAGCGCGCTACCGATACGTTGGCAGACCTCGACGGCCGACGGCAAGTGTGATATCGACAGCGCCATCGTTTACGCCGCCAATAGTTTGCCTGTCGCTGAGCTCCTATCGCGCTGTCAAATGTTGTCGACTGAGAACGAGTTGGCGGGTCGGGCCATTGAGCGTCTCGCGGATGTTCTTGCCCAGCTGCGCCAGTTGAGTGGCCAACAACTCGAGATGGAAGCTTACAAGGAAATGGCTGCGCAAGCCATCACGCCCCTGGCTCGACTGTACCAGTACTTGAATCCGGCGTCCAATTCATCTTCCCTCTCCTCAAATTGGTCATCAGATGCAACGAGTGCGGGCGAGAATGACCCTGGACCGCTCATCAAACTTCACATCGACATTGACCGACTTCTACGGCGGCATCGTCCCAATCTCCAAGCCACGCCGGTGCACGATTGGCAGTCTCAGTTGAACGAAACCTGGGATGCTGCTCAATCCTATTTGGTGGACATGGCGAACGAGCGACCAGAGCGAGTCGACGACGACCAGAAAGCAAAGCGCCGCGAAGACCAACGCACATCCGCGGCGCTACTCTTACACAGTATTTCAAAGCACCACGGGAGTCTGTCTGTGATGCAGCAGTCGAGAGTTGCGGGTCCAGGCTCTCGTTACCGCTTCGGTCTCTCTCGTTGGTTTATTTCTCCATCTGAAGTCGAAGCCGGGACAGAAGCTACCCTTGGGGAGGGATCTTTTGGTTCCGTTCACCATGGAGAATGGTTCGACACCCCAGTGGTGGTGAAGCGAGTTCTCTCCAAGCCAACTGACGATGTCTTGGCTCAGTTTCGCCACGAGGCCGATGTGTGGTTCAGCCTCAACCACATCAACGTCGTGAAGATGTATGGCGCGTGTGACCGTGGAACCCCGTTCTTCGTGTGTGAATACGCCACCGGGGGCGCCTTAGATGCTTATGTGAAGAAGGCGAGGAGTCAAGATGTTTCCCAAGGCGATACGATGCACCTGATCTGGTACAGTCTTCTCAATGCTGCGTTGGGACTTCTATATCTGCACGACAACGGCGTTGTGCACGGCGATTTGAAGGCGAACAACATCTTGGTCGGCGCCGACGGCGTGGTCAAGCTGGCGGATTTTGGTCTGAGCGTATCAACTCGAGGAGACCCGGGCCAATTCGCAAGCGGAGCCGTTGGAGCGTTCCAGTGGAAGGCACCTGAGCACATTGCTGGCGCGCCAGCCACCTTCGCTTCGGATGTCTACTCGTTCGCGATGGTAATGATTGAGATCCTAGAAGGCTCTACGCCGTGGGGGAAAATGCCAGATGCCGCTGTGAAAGTTCACGTGAAGGCGGGCACCATCCCCAAAAGACCGAGCGTCGTCAAGGATCCAGAGTGGCGCCTTATCCAGCGCATGTGCGCGTTCGACCCAGCGAAGCGCGTGACTATCGCCACTGTCGTTGTGCACCTGTCATCTCTTGTGGACATGCGCGACAGACAATTGTGGCCGCTTGGAGGTATGGAGGGGATCAGGAACCGCGTTCTTGCTCGCGGGGGAGCTCTCTTGAGCTTGCTATCCCTCGCAACCAGCAACAACCCGAGGCTCTCCCAGCTTGCAGCAGATCACCTCGGCGCCATCCACGTAAACCGCGGTGAGCAGTCGGAGGAACGCGAGATCAAGCCCATCGTCGACATGCTGGGTTCCGGGAGTAATGCGGACGCGGCGTGGGCAGCCGACGCGCTGGGGCGTTTGGCGTGGAGCAACACAGGCAACAAGGCGCTAATTGCCGACGCCAACGCCATAAACCCGCTGATCAAGATGATTCGCCGCGGGGACGATTGGGAGAAGTACCACGCGGTTGGTGCGTTGTTCAACCTCGCCTCTCACAAGCGGAACAAGACCATAATCGCGGACGCTGGCGCCATTCCTCCACTGGTTGCATTGGTGACCAACGGCCACTACCTGGTGATGGAAAAGGCTGCGGGTACGCTGAGGAACCTTGCTGCGGATGATCGAAACAAGGAGCGAATCGCCAACGCAGGCGCTATCCCGCCGCTTGTTGAAATGGTGCGCAGCGGAGTCGACCGCGCGCGAGAAAATGCAGCAGCAGCTCTGAACAATCTGGCGAGAATAGAAGACAACAGGATGCCGATCGTGGACGCAGGCGGGGTTGCTGCTCTCGTGGCCATGGTTCGTAACGGGAACAACGCGGACCAAGAGAAGGCAGCAGGCACGCTGTGGAATCTCTCCGTCAGTCGCCACACCCTCGATGCGATCGGCTCTGGTGGTGCGATTCAGCCGCTCGTTGGACTGCTCCACCACAGCGACAACGCTCACAAGAACAGCGCGGTGACTGCGTTGCAGAATCTCTCCGTACACACTAACAACGTCCCACGCATTATGAATGCCGGAGGTGTCGGGCCGCTGGTCAAGTTGTTGCGGCGCGGAACTGATTATCAAAAGGCTCGCGCGGCGGGAGCTCTGGCAAACCTCGCTCGAAGCAGCACAGATGTCAGGGTATCGATCGCAGAGGCCGGTGCTGTCAGCCCGTTGGTCGCATTGGTTCGCAGCGGAGTCGCCGAACAACAAGAAATAGGCGCGGGTGCGCTGGCGGGGCTTTCGCTTCACTCCCCCATTCGACCGGAGATTATTCGTGCAGGCGCCGTCTCTGCTCTTGTCGCGTTGCTACTAAACGGCACCTGGCGACAGAAGCACGAGGCGAAGACGGCATTGTGGCATCTCCGACCGGGAGTTGCCCCGAGGTACCGCGTCTTCCCCATTGACCGATTCATCCCCGTGCTCCTGGACAACGTAGCACGCGGGACGCCCGAGCAGCAGCGGACAGCGGCAAGCGGGTTATGCTACCTTCAAGTGGATCCAGTGAACCTTGTTGCCGTGCAATACTTCGTCAAGAACGGCGGCTTCGGCGTTTTGCTCGCGTTCATTCGTCGCACTGACGATGATGGCAAAGAGAAGGGTCTCCTCGCGCTCGAGAACTTGTGCCGATACACTTTCTCGGGAGTTCATGAGTGCATCTTCAAGGAAGGAGGCTTGGAGCTCTTGAAGAAGTTCGCTCAAAGTGGAAATGCGACCCAGCAGGCGCTGGCGGGGTTGATCTTGGCCGAGCTCGCGGATTCTGCCGACCCAGTGAGAGTGTTTTCGCGTTGGCCGTGATAGCGTTAGCGATAGACGCTCAGCGATAACGCAGCAACAGTGACTCCTGCTAACATTGACACTCAACTGGCGCCCATCTGGCGCTCGACGAGCGCCTTGTAAATGCCGTTCGGGATCTTGACGAGCTGGTCGTGCGTGCCCTGCTCCACGATCGAGCCGTCCTGCGTCACGGCGATCATGTCCGCGTTCCGGATCGTCGACAGCCGGTGCGCCACCACGATGGTCGTGCGCTTCTTGGCCGCC